>JARYGA010029795.1:0-83731 GCA_030545235.1 Helianthus tuberosus
CTGTTGGGTTCAGTGATAGCTTCTTCATCCGAACACAGTCTTCAGTAAGGCTGACAGCCAGAGTTACAGCCTCGGTGATTGTTTGTGGTTTGGCTGACGTCACCATGCCACGAAACTCTGAGGCCAGTCCCCAAATGTAGCGTTCAACGCGCTTGAATTCGGGAGTCACCATGTAGGGAAGCACTCTTGACAGATCGTGGAACCTTCGAGTGTAACCATTGATGTCAGCACCTTCCATAGTCAAGTGCCAGAACTCTGTTTCCAGCCTTTGGAGTTCCGCACGAGAGCAGTACTTCTCTCTCATTCTTTCCTTCAGTTCCTCCCAAGTTAGGCCATAAGCGGCATCATCACCCAAAGTTTGGGCTTGCAGGTTCCACCAAGTCAGAGCTTCATCGACGAACAACCCAGTAGCGAAAGTGACTTGCTGATCCGCGGTACACTTGCTCATGCGGAAAGTAGCTTCAGTCTTCTCTGTCCAGCGCACAAATGCTACTGCACCTCCTGTGCCATCATAGTTCATCGGCTTGCAGTCGAGGAACTGCTTGAAAGTGCAGCCTAGAATTGATTTAACCAATTCATATGTGAGCAATCGAAGAAATAATGAAACAAAGACCGTTCATAAATTTCCTCATGCTTAGCATAGTGTCTTAAGGTTACCTTGAGCTGCATTACCTCCAGACGAATCTCCATTACGCCTAGCGTTGCTTGGTCCTCCACTGTCTTGAGTTCGGTTCACCTCGTACTGGGCGATAGCAGTGGAGATCCTTTCCTCCAGCAGGGCGTTCAGCTCATCAGCAGTTCTGGGCAGTAGGGGAGGAGGAGGTTGATCGTCATTGCGAGCATTCACAGCTTTCCTGGGTGCCATGTTCTGACAGAACATAACACAACAGGGTTACTCATTTGTTTGATATCGTCACACTAGACAGTAGTATCATATATTCACAGGTATATATACCACATAAGTGACATCAAACAATTATTACTCTAGCAGAGTACTTAGTAGGCTTGCACTGAGGGAATCTATACGTGACAAGACTTGCTGTGGTTTCTGTGCACTGAATTCCATAATTATGTATGCATCCATAATTACATAACTCCTTGCATAATCCGCACAGTTCGTTTCATCCTCGTATTTCTTCCTTCAGGTAGGCCATAGCTTTCAGGTAAAGTCACATATACTTGTGACATTCTACTTCTAGTACATGCTAATTATCACACATAATTGCAAGTAATTTCTAGTCAACGTCAAGTGCTACTCAAGTGCACTCTAAGTCTCATAGTGTCTTTTCTAGACTCATGTAGACAGTTTCAGGCAGTGGATGTCGCGGGACGTTTTATGCAATGAAAACTCTTTGAAAATTGTTTTCGTGAATGGATCCTAGAGATTGTAGACTAGACTCGAGAAGGAATCCTGGTTCACTACAATCGCAGCTCTGATACCAATCTGTCACACCCCTTTCTGCGGCGGAAGCACGAGGTGTGATCATGAAAGGTTCTCATTGCATACGAAGAGTAAACATACTACATGCTCAAAAATACCTTCAAATATTACATTACCAAAAACATATGTCAAGTGTTTACAACACTAGATAACATATTGTCTTAAAAGTCACGACTTTATTTAAAGATAAACAAAGCGACATCCACGAGCATGAGTAAGACCACGCGCACATCCATCCTAGTTACCTGAAATACATGTGAGTTTTGGAAAAACGTCAACATAAAGTTGGTGTGAACTCATGCAATTTTTGTATTTCACGTTTGTATACTTTGTATGAAAACATAATTTGAGTTTTGTATAAATCAAGTCTTTTGTGTACACCACGTACTCATGTATAAATCAAATATTTCTGTATGTATCAAGTGTTAATGGGTTGCAAAGCCATTAACATGTGACACGACATAGGAAGTCACCAAACCATAGGCATTTTTCTGTAGTCGATTTATGACTGAGACACAAAAACACTGCTTGGTAAAAGAGTGGCCAAGAGTGGGGCTGCCCGGAACCCATTAGATCTAATCTTTTGTTCTGCGGTCTAAGTATGTACACGATTAATGGTGCTTCTGTACCCTATTCGTGACACTATTTCTCATAACGCATCCTACTTGGTTCTCGTTCTCACCAAGCGCGTTTCTTGTTATCATTTCTCATAGCGCCTCATACTTGGTTCTCGTTCTCACCAAGTGCGCTTCTCATATTCTTATATTTCGTCACACTTGGTTCTCGTTCTCACCAAGTGTACTTCTTGTATTTATATCATACCAATTATAAATTTTGTACATTTGTACATGTATTTCACCCCCGAAGTTATAAAAACTGAAAACAGTTAAAGAGAAAAGGGGGAGCATGAACTCACAACTTTGCGTTCCTGTGCGTCGTAAACTTCACCGGATTTGCTTAATTAACGTCGTAACCTATACGCGTTTTCTTAATGTTAGTCACTAGACTTGCGTCGCACAAGTACAGTCACTCTCTTTGTATTTGTATTGTTGTGTTAAAAATATTTCATATTTTTAACTACGTATCTTACTTATATTATTTCCTCTAAAATAAATATAAGTCTTTTGTGTTTTGCACTTCGCACCCGAATTATGTATTTTGTATGTGTATTTTTATGTTTATACTCCTCACGAGTATTTAGTGTATTTTTAAGTCTTAATACGCTAGTACGTATAACACATACTATATACACTTAGCACATAAGTTGGTGATCAAATAATATATATATTTTTCTCTCAAAAATATACATACTTATATCCATTTTTATTCTTGAAGAAATCCTTATTTCTTATCACCAAAAATTAGGGAAACCTTGGTAATACTTTTAAACACATTTTTAGGGAATAAGTTTCTCAAAAACTTATATTTTTTTCTAAGTGTCAAAATTTATAAAAATTTTGACAGAGTTTCCCCTAAAAATGGAGGTTTCCCATGTTTTCCAAAACATGTGTTTATTTTCTTTTAAATCGTCAACAATCTCCTCATTCAACAATAAACAATATGCAACTAGTTAAAATAGATATAATCGCAGAAATAGATGAACTTGTGGTTTTCTCCAAAATAGGTAGTATCCTTCCATTATTTTTAGTGGATCTTTGTATAGACCAACTTTGTTTCTTGAAAGTCTCGCTTTTAAAGAAGTTACATCTTTACAACTTCCGGTAAGCATTTACAAAAATAGTTATTTTGTCGAAACTTTATGTTACACAAGTGTTTACATACTCGTGTGTTTGCTAAAATCATTCTTTTTCATGTAAGACTCGGCTTTAGAAAATATGATTTCTTGGACACTTGGTCCTTTGAAAGTACCGCTCGTAGATACGTAGATCTACTAGTTTTAAACACTATTTCACAAGTTAAATCGCTTTTACACAAGTTCATGATTTGGGTGTGGTAGAGTTTCATCTTCTAACCCTTGTTATACTTAAGCAAGCTCTATGTCATAATCCAAGATCATGACTAAACTGGGTTAAATGATGATCCGAGCTACCACAACATAGATCGGGTCCAAATAATCACACAAATCAAATACTACATGATTTACACAACATATGTGCTTTTAACCACAATTTTTAGTGCTTTTAGTAGACTTTTAAGCTTCAACTTGTATGTTTACGAGTTTTAATCGTTACAAATCATATTAACCACTTCAAAATAGTTCGAGTAGGTGATTTAAGTAACATACCACTAGCTCGAGGCTAGGGAAGAATCTAAACGCAAATCGAGTGGATAAAAGCAAAGTAGAGAGGTCCTTCGCCTTCCGTTTGCTCCAAGGTTCCTTATATGCGACCCTTAACACTTGTATGAACTTGAAATGGCAAGATCAAAGCTTGGCAATGGTTGTGTGTTCAAGGGGTGTTTGGCCGTAGCTTCTTAGAGAGAGAGGGAGAGAGAGTGATGAAGTTCAAGTGTGGGTGGTGATTGGTATGTTGTGTTTAGTGTGGATCTTATAGGCAATTCATAAGATCATTATCCAATGGTTTCTATGTCTAGATGATATGGGACAAGAAGGATTAGTTTAATCCAAAATAGGACAAGGGTGTCCCTTGGGGACCGAATTCGTTGGATGGGGGGGGGGGGTGCTTAGTCCAATTCTAACTAATAGTTAAGTATAGTTAAGTGAATTAGGAAGTGTAACCATTTACTAGTATGTTATGCGTTATAGCGGGTGTTAGGGTATTCGGGGACCCTAACTGGTTCAGAAAAAGATAAGTAATGTTATTGGCAATATTTTTATGTTCCGGGTAAAGTCCGGTTGTTCGGTTACATACCGATTCGTTAAAGTGCTAAATTGCACCTTTTAGTGTTTAATAAGTATCTTTTTATAATACTATCGATTCCCAACACTTAGGGAAAGATTCTGGATAATAAAACGACATTTCTGCGTAATATTTATGTGTCTAAATGCTGATTTATTGCTGAATTTTATAAATTCTGCACTTAAAGTGCGTTTCGGGTGCTTTTTAGTGCTTATTTTTGCTTTCGTATTGCATATATATTAACCCTTGTATGTACTCTTGGGTTTTAATGCACTTTTGTCGTCGGACCTACACCTAGGCCTCAATTTTATTGTCTGACTGCTTTCTGCAGTTCTGTTGACACAGTGTGTCTTACCGGTGAGTTTACTTAGTATTTTTGACGCAACGCTCTCGTTTATGCATAAAGCAATATTTTGTAGTATACAACGTGCATGAATTCACTTGTTTAGTATGAAATCAGATATTGTTGACAATTAAGCACTAATTGCAGTCATTAAGCAATAATTAATGTGTACGGAAATTACCGGTTTGGGCCAGTTGTCACAGATACATCTTATATAGAGCTACTTATCGTTTTTCATTTTGCATTTCAGTTTAAAGAGGTTTAGACAGACCACTGATGTACTATCATTTTCTCTTTTTCTCGCCAGGAAACTCATTTTTGTTTTTCCAATGTTTTTGGGTTTTGAAAATTTTTCACTGTTTTTGAATTTTTCAAATTTGGATTTACTCCCCCTAAAATCAACAAACTAAGAGAAATTTTAAAAACACAAAGGTATTTACAAAAACGATTTCCCGATGTCGGTTAACTCATGTTTTACCTCAATGTCGTTTACCAAAATTAATTTTGAATCAGAAATGATTTATCGAATTTTGGAAAAATCAGTTGGCACGTCGGTAAGCGGTGCGGACCATGACAACATTGTCTGGCCAAAGAGTGCTGTAAGAGAATAACAATTTATAAAGCAGCTTAAATATCGACAAGTATAGGAGAGATTAGAAATTTAAAACCGTATCCTGCAACTGCTTCGTGCATTGCAATGAATCTGAGTGCTCTCCCAAACTGGATATCCACCCGGTGTGGATTTCAAAGTCGATTTTGTAGCTACTGAGAAGTCTCTTCACAGCAACAAGATCAGAAACCTTTGGGTCCGGCTGGTCTTCCACATTGCACCAGCGAAGGTCTTTGACTTTCTCTTTCAGAAGTAGTGTGCGGTTGTTCAATCCACGCCAAGGCATCCGCACACCCGGTTGGTTTGTTCAACAAACACATTTTCTTCAGTCACACCATAAGAAATGTACACTGCACGTTCATCTTGTGAATTTTGAACTCCAGACGTGCTGCAGGTGCGTACATTTTGATTGAATCTACCCTGGGGACCCGATCAAAGCCTTGAACAATCACATTTTGAAATGATTTTCATTTTGTCGAAGCTTTCAATCTCTTTCGACAGACACTTCCGTCTTCTTTTCTTTTTCTCTCCATCAAAGGCAACAATTTATTTTGTCGCCGAACTTGTGCATGGACATTCCACTATCAACAATCCTATGACTATCGAAAGTTCCTCCTGGAACGTCCTACACACTCACTCAGAGATTAGTTGGAGAGGGGGACCCAAGCCTTAACAGACTTGGGTCGTCCGTCATCATCGAGGATTGTGACATCGATTTCCCGATGATTCGGAATAGATTGAGCTCCCCCTGAAACATTTACCGATTTTGGTTTCCAAATCTGTTTTTGTTTTTCATATTTAACATTTGATTCAACAGATTTTGTTAGGACAACCTCCGGTTTTAACGCCTTTTCAACCTTTTTGACGTTTTGACGTCGTTGTTTTGTTTCTTGTTCTTTAACAGTTCTTTTATCATGTTTTGGTGAAACAGGACGACGTTGTGGGTGAACCTTTTCAGGTGGTGCTCTTTCTACAAAATTTGGTTTGGGCGAGTTTGTGCAGTCTTTAATGATGTGCCCAAACTTCCCACATTTGAAACATTTTCTCCTTTTAACAAACTTAGGAGATCCTGTTCGACTTTCACGTGTTGAACCTATAGACCCAGAGGTACTTGTTCCTTCATCACACCCATTTGTGTGTTGGGTGTAATTGTTTTGAGCGTTACGCTTTAAAATTCTGACTTTTTGAACAAAATCGGTGTTTGACTTGTTTTCAAAAGTCTCAATTTTATCAGTACCATTGGATGCTACAAATTTAACATCATTGTTTTTCTTCTTGAAACGAGCTCCTTTGGTCTCAACCTTCGGTTGTGAACCTTTAGAATTTTTAGCTCGCTGTTGTTGCTGTGTACCCTTAAAAGCGACAGGTTGTTGCTTTGTCGGTGATTTTTTATTTCCAAATTTTCTTCTAACTTCAGCTTTTGGAATAGGATCACACTGAGTTACTGAAACTCTCGGGATCGCTTTTCCCAAAAACTTAGTTGTAGTATCTTCAAACACTTTGTCAATCAAAGATTGATTGACATTTTTAATTGGAAAAGCTGTGTTTGAATAAATTTTGTCATCACCGACTAAAGTGTACAACACGTTATCACTTTTAACAGTAGACACTGTCTCAGTGATAGGATCTATCTCTTGTTTAGCACCAGTTGATTGCACAGCAGGAGTAGGAGGATCACACAGAATGTGATTCTCAAAAGGCACTTTTACTCCTTTTCTATCGTCAAGAGATTTATCCTCATCACTCACATCTGGTTCATCATCGGACGAATCATAGTCCTCAACTGTGGGAGGACTTTGATTTGAAGCACATGATGACTTTTCCTTTCTATCATATGAGCCCTCCGATGAATTGTCCGGTTTGAGCCCTAGGCCAGTAGTAACTTCCTCATAATTCAGAGGTACACTGGGTTCAAAACGAGGCATATCCTCTTCATCGGGCATTTTGGTATAGTTGTGTCTCAAAGGAGGCGGACACGACTTATACCCAACGCCTTTCACGTTCCCTTTCAGTTGTTGAATGTCAATTATGTGATCGAGCACAAATCGGGAGTTAGAATAACTCTCCAATTTTTGCTTGATCGCATCGTGCTCGCATTTTGCAATGGCTAATTCCTTTTTGGTTTCCTCAAAGATATTTATGTACTTGTTAATACTAATTTGTTTGTGATAAACAACTTTGGTAGTTTCGAAAACACTTTTCTTTAATTTTTCAATTAATGATTTAAAGTCCTTTTCGTTTCTTGTTAAAGCCATATTTGCTTCTTTGCACTTTGACATATCAACAACCAAACATTGATTGTGACCATGAATTTTGTCACATTCAAGTTTCACTCTTTCACATTCCTGTTTCATATAAGCACAGTCATTACAAATTCTAGGAGTTTCAGATGTTACCTGACTCGAAGAAGCTGTGACATTTGCCATAAAGGCAGTCTGAGAAGAGAAAGATCCATCTTCAGTGAGAATCTTCTCCATTTCTTTTGATGTAGCATCAGCTTTCTTGATCAAGTCAGAATTTTGACATTTCATCTCCTTGGCACCATTCGACAAACTATCATCTTTTCTTATTGATTGTTGTTTTTGAGGCAATTGGTTCATTAAATCGGCAAGCGAAGGCTGATTTTCACTTGGTCTTGAGTCCGAACTCCAATCCCATGGACTCGTACTTATTGATTGTTGTTTTTGAGGCAATAGGTTCATTAAATCGGCAAGCGAAGGCTGATTTTGAGCTGGTTGTGGATCCGTACTCCAATCCCAAAGGCCTTTGTTACTCATATTTGATGTATGTAATAAAGTTCCTGATCACACACTTGAAAACACGGTGTTAACCCACTTTTAGAAACTTTCTGTTAAAAATTAAACAAGTTTCGACGAAAACCAAATTTTGGCGAAACTTGTTTGACGAAACAATCTGATAACGACAAATCTTGATAAAGACGAAACTTGATTATCTAAAATATCATCGACTAAACCTCTAATTGATAAACAATATATGACAAAAATTTATTAATTACAAAACCTTTAATGGTATTTGAGAAACTTATATATTAATAATTGTGACAAAAGTTTGTGATAATGACATATCTAATGATGTAATCTTTGAAACTCAGATTGTTGGACGTAGTAACATGTGAATTATCAGATTGTCTTTAGATTTGCCCAATTAAAATTAAATACATACATAAGTTGTCGGCCATATCAATTTTTTATATTTTTTTTTAATATTTTTTTTTAAATAAGATAGACGAAACTAAAGGTTGTTGATGGAGGTCCGACGAAACAGAAGTATGTGACGACGAAACTGGATTCCTTTTTCAGGTCGACGAAACTGAAGTCTTGATAGGTGCGACGAAACAACTTGATGAATTTGATATCGACGAAACCGGTTTATAAGTGACCAGCGACGAAACAGGAATGAAGCCCAATGGTGAAGAAGCCCAATAGGCCAATACAAATGAAGCAACTGAATATTGATTTAACTAATGTAGCCGAACTATTTGACTATGACCACTTTGTTAGATATTTTCCAAATCTTATCTTCTGACAAGTTGACAACAATTTCAACTTCCAATTTTCGAGACTTCCTTTTCTCACCCACTAATGATCACAGTGCACAATATTCAAACACAATTGTAATATAATATTGATAAACACATATCAGTTAAACTCATCACACCTCAAACACATAACATGCAAATTTCAGTTTGAATATTCAAGAACACACTCAAGAACAGTTTGAAGATATAAAGTTTCAGGAAAATGATTTTGCTTATACTTTAAACACAAACCAAACAATAACATGCACACATGAAATGTAACAAGGTTTTCAATAAAAATATAGCAAAACAACTCGATTAAACACAAATTTTCAACAAGATTTCCAGAAAATATATGAACTTTCAAGAACAAAATTTTTTAGAAAAATCACACACAAACTTGTTTCAAACACGACAATGTTTGGTTTTAAACAAGGAAAAGAGCCAAAGCTCTGATACCAATTGTAGGTCCCGTTTTTCCGGTTAGGATCGATAACGAAAACCTATTCCCTGTTTATCACGAACACGGTAACGGGTGCGGAATCCCCGTGACGGTGCAAACCAAACAAAGTGTAAAACACACGCGTATAATCAATGATACACACTCTATTGATTAAACGGGATGAAACCGAGAACAAACATATACAAACAATGTTTAAAGACTCTCTCTCAAAGTCTCACAGCTCATCAGTTTCACACAGAAACTGTGAGGGGTATTTATACTAGACACAGACACAGACATGACGAAACACAAATAAGGACCCGGCGAAACACTAAAGTCGACGAAACACACCTGTTTCGTCGACAAACATATTAAACCAATTCTGTTTCGTCGATTGAAGTTGAAGCCCAATCCAAGTGAAAAGCCCAAAGCTAGTCTTCGGCCCATATTTGAAGTTACGGCCATGTTGAATTCTGTTGTTAACTTTCACTAAGTTTCAACATAGGACAAATAGTGACATCATCATGACATCACAAAGGTGATGTCATGGTGATGTGTTTTGCGGGAATGGCTTGCGGCGTTCCGTGTCTCGCGTGTCGAACTCTGGGGCGCACGACGGAGGAATGTCGTGACGTCTGGCTTGAGCCGGACCTAACCGTGTTGAAACCAAACCGAACTGAGCTGAGTCGAACCGAGCCGAGTCGCGTCCACATAAAGTGTACCAACACAATGCGAAGTTCGTTTGAACTTCATAACGTGAGCGTAATCACGATGGTTATAGTCCCTAGTGACTATACCTACTGATTACCACGTTATCTAGGCTCAGTGACGAGCCGTAGTTTCGGCCAAAATGTGCATTCTTGCGTGTTTTCTAACCAAACTACTCTTAGGTATCAAAACCTTTTGTTTTGATACCAAACCTATTTTCTAAACTTAGTTAAGCATGTTTTAACATGCTTAGCTCGTCACTTTTAGTTTAGTGCTTATATAGGGTCGTAAGGTAAGCGATCTAAACAATCGCTTATACTTTCGAACCCGACCCGTTTGGTCGATCATTAGGATCCGACCAAACACATATGGTGACCATAGTATATAGGGAATAACCTTCCGAGGTTATACCTTATGGTCATGACGTTTAGTTAGTTGTATGATAGGTAGTTTATATGCCTTAGGTAAATTACCAAAATACCCCTTTGACGCCAAAATTCATTTTGAACATATGTAACGTAACTTTTGACATCTAAACTGATTTGGCAACAACATTAGACATGTTAAGGCATATATTACTTGTCATAGGACTAGTTAAGCGGTCCGAACGCGTTTCACGCGAACGGCGCGTTAAAGTAGCATAAGCTACCTAAACGGGTCGTAATGGGTCGTAAGCACTTAGGCTAGGTTTCATTTAGTATGTAGGCTTTGTTAAACCATATTACATGAGTTCTCATACTCATTTGGTTTACAAGCCCTCATTCTATCCGATCTTCCGAATTAGGTCCGGTATATTAACATAGTTACCTATATTAGGTGCCGTTTGATATCCGTGATCTCTAGCATTGTTTGGTTGTTACTCAAGGACTACTAAGCAATCTCAAGTGAGTACACAGACCCCTCTTTTAATGTTTTCCAAACATTTTGGGGTGAAACACATGTGCCTACTTGTTACTTTCATGCTTTTCTGCTTTCACATCATATTCATGCTATGTTCATTAGTACATTTATAGTACATAATTTCATTGTGTTTTATGCTATGTATGCCCATTGTGTGCGTACTTGGTGCATTATTTTACATTACATTTTATGCTATGTATGCCCATTGTGTGCGTACTTAGTACATTATTTTACATTACATTACATTTTATGCTATGTATGCCCATTGTGTGCGTACTTAGTACATTATTTTACATTACATTCTATGCTATGTATGCCCCTTGTGTGCATACTTAGTACATTATTTTCTTCATCACATGCTTACATTTTGGTATGACATTTGGTTTGTTTAAATGGGACAATGTACATTCATTAACACCGATCATGCCGCTCGGTAGTAGGTAGTGGTACCACAGGACTTGACAACTCCCATTCCAGAAATCTCGGGTTTGTTTGGATTGGAAGGAATGACCGAATCCGATTACATTTCTAGGTGGACCTTAGACTTTGTGCTAGGGTTTATTCTACAGTCACAAGGCTTGGATGTATGAATTTTCACAATACCGCATAAATGTTTATATCAGTATAGCATGCATTTATTACACAAAACATAACTTTGATTTAAACCATGTTTTACTTCAATACCTTGTTTTTGTGCATTTTACATATGGTTTAGTTGATATATTTCACTTACCATACATAAACATTTTGACATTTACATACACAATTCATGATTTACATTAGACATAAACATTAGACATAGACATTAGACATGGTTTTCACATCAACATTTTGACATTTGATTATACATAAACATTTTACTTTGGTGGTTTGCTTTGAGTAAGTGATTTAAGTAACGAGGCGTGTGTAATATGACACAAGCATGGTGGATACGCCGCTGGTACTTCCTATATATAAGTGTTTGTATGGTATTACATATCGTAGCGTTATTTGAATTATTTCAATTTGAGACATATAACATTTTATACAAATAACATACTTTTCACAAGACATTGTTTTACAAATAACTTATCTTACACAAACTCATTTTACTTGGTTATTCATTTAACCATACATTATTCTCTTATTTATACATATCATCTGAACTTATTGTTTTTCAAACGATTTACAAAACAAATCAATTTACAAGGTTCATGACTGACTTTTGCTAAACAACTTTTTCTAAACTTACAAGTCATGAATCCTATTTTCACAAAACCTATGTATCTCACAGGCATTTTTATGCTGACGTACCTATTTTCACATGTGTTTCAGGATATGATGCATAGGAGTTATCAAGATACACTTAGGCGGACTTGGGCCTTAGGGACAATAAAAATGCAAGACTAGTTATTTATGTTATGTTTCTTTGATTGTCAAGACATTGTAACTCTTTTATTCAATAAAACAATATTTCAATTTCCAAGTGTTATGAAACAATGATTCTGTTACAACACTCCCCGATATTTCCGCCACTTTTTGTTGTTTTACGTGGTCGAGGTGTGACATGAAAGCTCGGTATTATGTTTTTCCTTATTGCACATTGTTGTTTACCTTATGCATGTCTTGTTATTGTGGATTGATGATTGGTTGATGTGATGATTATATATATATATATATATATATAAACCATACAATTTACAAGAAAACATTTTGGGTTACTTACCCGTTTTCACAAAGAAACACTTTTGTCAAGTCTCATGGCTACAAGTTTTTCTTTTAAACATACCAACTTTCGTAGTTGGTAAATCATGTTTCAATACCAAACACTTTTGTTAGAAGTCGATTCCGAGGATCTTATTCGTCGAGTCTCGTAGTCGGACAAGGTATTGCAATACAAACGCATAGCCATGGACTTGACCACAAAACCTATATTACTGGCCAACATTCATTTTTTGACTTTATTTTCACATATGTTTCAGGTTTTGACATACAAGCATGCTACACATAGGAATGCACTCGGGCCTTAGACTTCTTTAAATAAAAACCATTTACTTGTATTCTGCTTGTTGTAAAACGATGTTATTAATACAATGAAACTTTTTGAGCCATGTGTTGTGAACAATTTGTAACGTGAGTCCCCGATGATTCCACCGCGTGTTGTTTTATTATGTGATCAATCGCTTTACCACTAATTACTCTAAAAATTGTAAAAAGTGTGAACCGGGCATCACATTAGACCTTAGCTTAAGTCTCGAGAATGGGAAGTGTGTTTTTCGTTCGACCCACGTGAAAGTGAAAAACAGATTTGATTGAGGGCAAGCAAAAGACAAGTGTGGGGATGTGATGCGTCGTTGAAAATTGGTGTTCTAGTATGTTTAAGTTTATATTTTTACGTAACTTTTAGTTTCGAATAGCCAACTTTTGATTGGAATTGTGTTTTATAGGTCTAACGGAGTTTAAGGAGCTATTCGGGAGCTTTACGGAGCATCGGGGAGTGAACGGGAACAACAGGAACGCGAAACAGAGAAATCAGAAAACAGGTAGAGAGGTAGTCGCTGACGCCCTACTTGCTAGTCGACGATGCCCTCCAGAAAACCCCCATCGGGTGGATTTGTTCGTAGACAGCTTTTTAGTCTGTCGGGAGAATTTTGATGAACCACAGGTCGTCGCCGACGCCCTCCTGGGTCGTCGGCGATGCCTCTTCTGTGTGTATGAGGCTGATTTGTTGGTTTGAATGTTATAAACGAGTTATATAGCCACTTTTAGGGTCTTGAAAAGGGAGTTACGCATTTTGGGAATTTTAAACTTGATCTTGGAGCCAAGAACCCTTCCACCTTCATCCATAATCATTCCGAATCATCATTTCGATCCTAACCCTAATCCACCACTATCATCATCATCAACCCTTCAATCCATTCACCGTCATCACTCACCATAAACCCTAATCCCCATCATCCTCACCATCAAAGGTTCAAGATATCAACGTTCGAGCTCTCATCATCCGTTGATCACGTTCCGTTCACCATGAGCGGCTAATTCTCGCGGGTTTCACCTCAGTGTAGACTTTTGTAAGGTTTAGGGTTTGCTTTATGTTTCTTAGTTGATTTGTGACAAGTTGTTTTGTATTTTGAATTGATTGATAATTGTCCTATATTTGAACTAGATTTGTGAATGGTCGAATTATTATAAAATTTGATTTTGCAAAATAAGTTTGTGTATTTATGCTTTATCTTTCAAGAGGATTTACTTGTCCTAGGTAACGAAGTGCATTATGGTCCGTTATACGCGTTGATAGCAATTTGCACCTAAGCTTCGTGATAGAAAACCGTTATTTACAAATTCAACTAAATCAATCTAAAAATGTGTAGCAACCCTAGGCTTTGCAATTGTTGAACCGGGTGTGAACCTTGTCTCTCAATTATTGTTTAAATCATCAATCCAGTTTTCATGCAATCATTAAAGTTTTAGTAGTAATCATTCTAGTACCAAAATTGTTGGTTTAATCCGACATCCCTTCTCAAACAAACAAATTAATTAATTTCATAGCAAGCTTCATAAAAGTGACAACAACATCTAAAATCAATCAAGTCCGCGCGCAAACCATAAACTCTTCATGGTTCAACTCCTTACTACCACTAACGCATTGTTAAGGGTAATTAGGGCATATAAATATTATCTTTGACCGGGGGGTGACACTCTGATCAGTACCCGTACCATACCAATATTTTTGGTATGGTATTTGGTACCCAGTTTTGTTCAAATTTGATACCGGTATTTTTGGTACCGGTACGGGTACTGTACCAATCCCATCCCTACCAGGTGCGAAAAGCCAACAATCAAAGAGAACTACAAAAAGCTTGAAGTATTAAGAGTTGTAGATCCCTCAGTCCCTAAAAGGCCTAACTATGAAGATTTACCCATCAGCTTACTGGTAATCCTTCTGAACTGCCATATGCAAAGCATGTCCCCTCAATGGTTAGAAGCTACCTCAAAAGAGAAAAAGGAGATGTCTACAGAAGATCTACAAAAATATGAAGACGCAATCAGGAAGGCAGGGATCATACCTAAACTTATATATGGGCATCCAGATGCCAAACAAGAGGAGCTACTTGGGCAAATCTTGGGAAAATATATTCCCTCACCTCTTCCAATAACATCGATTCCAGTAACTTCATCTACCTCTAAAATTAAAAAATGGTCCTCTAATAGAGCAAGCCATGAATTGATAATAGTCAGGGCAAATGGAGTAGTGAAAAATACTTCAATGAATAGTGTCATGGACCTAAAAATTGAAGATCTGCAAGATCTACTAGGTCTTCCACTTGAAAGGGATGCAGATGACTTACTCTAAAAAAGATTTGAAAGCAATTTATAGCTCAAGTTAGAGATAAGTTGAAGAGGAATAAAAATTGATCAAATAAACATCAGTTTTGGCATCATCTGTCCTAAGGGGAGATTGTGGACCTACAAAAGAATAGATGATATTCAAAAGCCAAAACATGATCAAGTGATAAAGAAATAAACAGAAGCTTGAACCAGATTCTCCCCAAAGATGGTGAATCTTTTAAAGTGATCAATAAATAAATAGAAGCTTGAACCAGATTCTCCCCAAAGATAGTGAATCTTGAACACCTATATCAGAGCTTCTGTTGAAGTCAAGCAAACATCTGATCAAAGTCTTGGAACCACTGTTCAAGAAGAAACAAGGTTTGTTGAAGGCTAAAGTTTGTTGAAGCTAAAGGTCTGATGAAGAAGACCAAACATCTGTATGGCCAAAAAGTTGATCAAAGCAACAGAGGATAGTCCAAACAGAGGTTTCCCAATGTAACAGTACTTGTTTTGTATCACTGTTTAGCATAGTTAGATCAGATGTTAGATTTGCACAGATGTTTGCAACATCTGTGGAATCTTTTTAGTTAGGAATGTTAGATGTCACAATCAGGGTGATGTCAGCCAATCACAAATAGAGCTATCGTACTTAGTATAAATAGATCTCACCTGTTAGAGATCTTTTATCACTACACGTCACCTTTTCTTTTGTACGAATAATTTTGTTATAGTGATCAGTCTGAGGGGGAGTTTGTAGAATCAATCATTCTGTAAAACATTTCAATCAATGAAAAACAATTGTTGATGATGACTTCATGTTTATGAATACTTATTTTATAGCAATACAAAATTGTCATGAAAGTAAACTTCAATTTGTATCCCTGAAGAAAGGGCCCGGTGGGACGCTTCGTCCCCATTTTAAAAACTTTGCTTGTTGACTCCCCTGTCTTGCAGAAGCGCTACATGTTGCATCCCTAAGCCTTGTAGGATCGAATTCGGACCTAAACGAGTCGCTTAGAAGAGTTTATCTCAGTTTGAACGGCGGAAACAGACAAACTGAGTACAATTCAGCATGTATTCACTATAAACCGTCGATATTATTGATCTGGATAACGTTTACAACCTGTCGACACTTCGGCAGCACTTCGTGGCTCACCGGTAGACAATCACCTAGAACTCTTATGTGAGGTTCGCTCTTAGGACCTATATATAGGAGAGCAGGTCCGCTTTTACATACACTGACACATAAGCGGACCTTTACAATTGACATATAAGCGGACCTTATCTTGACATATAAGCGATCCTGAAACAATGACATATAAGCTAACCTGACACTTGACATATGAGCGGACCTAGAACAACTTACATTACGGATGAAATCAGAAATAAACATGTTGACCGAACTCCAACTTTAACCTCATTAATGCTTTTGTCTTTTGTATAGTGATGTGATAATGACATCACTATTATGATGTCATCATCAAAGATGGTGACATCATCCTCGTTCAGATTCGCAATGAGACTGAGACTCGATATAAGACGTAGACGACAGACGGATGCACCAACAAACTCCCCCTCGGATGTTGACGGAGTCTTCAGTGTCGAGTCTTCGCATCTTCAGTCTTTATCAGTCCTCTCGAACTCTTTGAAGTGTCTAACGTTGTAAGTATCCTCAAACTTTATCTCTTTCTCCTCTTCAGCATCAACAAACTCTTCACGAACAATCTCTACTCAGATGTCTTCAGACTCCTCCTTTCAATATGCTGGGATCGCAGTCTGGCATGTTGAAATCACTCAATCATCAGGTATTGGAACCTGACTCTCTATCATTCAAATATCCTGCACATTCTCTACCCAAAAATAAATTTTCTGATGACCACTTGTAGAGCAAATTTTAAAATGATTCAACATTTATAGTCTCTGATGAACCACGTGTAGAAATATCATTTTCATTTAAAAAACAACACACTCTCCCAAACCATCTGTTCATCATGTTTAGCACTTGGAATTTTGAAAATCAGCTTTTCAATATCAGTTGTCGAAAATCTTTTTGAATTTTTCAAAATTTTATGCTAAAACACATTAAAAATCTTTTTGGAATTTTTGAATAGAATGAAATGCAGTAAAGAAATATTTACAAACAATATTTTTGAGAGTTTGCGTGAGAGGATCATATCAGTTTATGAGACAAATCACCAACACCGTTAAGCTTCATTTCATTTTAAGCTCAAAACAATTCACTTAGATTGTCAATATACTGGTCCATTTAAATTCTCACACAAAGTTCAACTGTTTCGAGATACGGATTAATGTTTTAAGCACTTAAACTCAATCGCGTGTACCACCTCAGAATATACTCCCGTATCCAGATCCCAATATTCAGTCTTACAGGTGAATATACTACAATGATATCTGTACATAAATTAGGTAATGCGAGGGCTGAGGGATCTCAGGTCGATACTTCCGTATACGCAGAGAGATATCAGCTTCGACTTTATGGTATGTCCCCTTTAGAGGATCTTTTAGCTACAACAGCAGCGACTATCAATATTATTGTTTCATCTGCATGCTAAGGGTTTATGCTATGTTTCAAGCATTTGTGAAAAGTATTATCCAAGGACTAGGTCAGAACTTCCATTCAGCAGAAGTCCCAGAATAATACCCTAGACATCTTTGAGTATAAAAACCTAGTATATCAGAAAAAGGAACCTTTCAAACAAGATTTCGGGGGTTACCCATATATCCGAGAGATGTTTCCCCATGATATAAGCAAGTTTGAAATTTAGGTTTATATCTCGTCACAATCTACTAAATGTACAAAAACCTACTGGCACATCATCAGTGAGACCGTTTATCACTTTTTATCTTACCAATTCTTTAGCATGTTGTGATCGTCCACTGATGTACTATCATTTCCTCTTTTATGCAACAAAACTCATTTTTTGATTTTATCATGTTTTTGCCTTTTTCAAATTTTCTAATGTTTTTGGATTTTCTGAAAATTTTTACTCCCCCTAAAATGCAAACACATTTTAGGAAATTTGAAAACAAACTATACAATAAAGTGACAACCGATATCAAATCGCTTCAAATCGCCATCCACTTGGCATAAACAATCAGAACTCCCCCTTACAACAAACTATTTTCCCATTGTGATTTCAAAACACTTAAGTTTGTATTAATCAAATGGTTTTTCCGGAAAACTAGTTTTGTTGATTTTACCACTTGTAAAGTTAGGGGTTCATCATGTTGTTTTTCCAAACAATCATTTGTAAGTATGGTCCAATCAAGTTCAACTAAATGACCTTGATTAACCACTTGTCAGTGAAAACCTTCAACAATCACTAGCAGGTTCACTTATACATCATAACCACTTTCACATCAAAATATAACAATTTAAGTATACCACCTGTACTTTACCAACTTTACCACATGTAGGATCAATTGCTAAGAAAGATGCCGATTCCTGCTCCACTCTTACCAACCTGGGAGCTCCGGCAAGTCCGGTTTTTACTCAAACATTATATCCACCCAAGCTTCACCAGCCTTGGGTGATTTTGGTACACATCTATCCCACCAACACTTTGATTTGTAAAACTCTTTAGCATCCTTTACCTTCCTGTCTACCATCTTACCAAAAATATGCTTGACTTTACCGTTGAAAGCCTTCTCAACATCAAATTCTCCCTCATCAGCGAAGAATTGATTTGAGATCTCTACCTTTCCTACTTTCTTCATTAAATTTTCCTTTGACAATGGAGGAAAATTCTCATCGTTCACTTCTGGAACGGAACTCACAATCTTTTTCTCAACCAAAGACTCCTCTGATTTTATGGAATCAGATTCATTGTCAGAATTACCCTCAGATTTAACCACCCACTTTTGTTTACTCAAATCACCTCTTCTTTTGTAAAACCGTTTTGAACTTTCTCCTTCCTCAGAAGTAGAATTTTCAAACTTTTTAACATTTTTTACAAATTTTTCTTTCTTATCATCACAAGTCTTTTTCAAAACAAAATTAGAAGAAACTTCCTGTTTTTGGTAGTTGGTCTTGGGGCAATTCCAAGCTATATGTCCAACTTCTTGGCATTTGAAACAAGTTCTTCTGTCAACTCTTTCAGCAAATCTTCTCACATTCCTTTTCACTTCAGCAAGAAACTCTTTATTCGACTGCTTCCAGAACGGTTTCTTCTGTTCATCCTCTGAACTTCCTCCTGAAATAAATTTTGTTTTTGGTTTATAAGTTTTCTGATTTTTATAATTTTATGAAGAATTGAAACCAAGACCTTTCTTTTTGAGATTACCATTATGGTTTGATTTCTTTTGAAAACCTGAACCATAACCGTAACCCTTTTTCTTGTTCAATCTCTGTTGAACTCTTGAAGTGTACTTTTTAGGTTTTTCAGCAAGATTTAAATCTTTTATTTCAGAAATATTAATTTCTGTCAATTTGAAAACCTGTTTGATCATTTCAGTTTTGACACTTCTTATTGGAAATTCCTCATCAGAATATAATTTGTCTGAATCATACAAAGTATAAGCTACTTTGATTAATCCGTCATTCAAATTAGATTTTGATAACAGGAATTCTCTATTGTAAACCCTGTTAACTGGTGAACTCGGATTCTTTTCTGACGAACTCGGACTCTTTTCGGACGAACTCGAACTCTTAGATTTAGACTCCGACTTTGACTCTTCATCCGTATCCAACACCTGATCGACAACTTTCTTTACTAACTCAGACTCATGATCAGTGTCAGACGCTGTGAATGTAACATCAATATTGTCTGGTAATTCATCAATGATTTCAGACTTTAACTTGATGTTGACTACCTTTTTTAGACGCTCCTCGTTAGGATTCCTTGGAGAATAAGTTTCATGGATCGGGGGCGGACATCTGTTATACTTGACACTTGGTTTCTTACCAGTATCAGTATCTTCAATCTTTTTATCCATGAATGCTTCCAGACCTGCAACAGTAGGATAAACACGATCAATCAGATAATCACATGTAGTATAACTCAACAGTAATCGTTTAATCCTTTCACTTTCAATCTTTTCAAGTTCCAGCTCCTTCTTCAGATTGGCACAATCTTCAATATAATCATTGATGACACTCTGCTTTGTCATTAAAGTTGCACTCATTTTGTCATTTGCTTTTTCAATTTCTGAATTTGTCCTTTTCAGACCATCAACTGTTCTATTCAGCACATCATAAGATTCTTTCACATACTTCACATCAGACAGTAAATCTTCTTTAATCTTCTCCAAATCAGCAATCTTCTTATCTTTTTCTTCACAAACTTTACAAGATTCTGAACACTTTGAACACGGTTTTTCAACTTCAACCAATTTTTTAACTATCTTCTCAACTTCAACGATCTTTTCTACTTCGACGATTTTCTCTACTACGACAAGTTTCTCAACTTCAACTAATTTTTCAACTTCAACAATTTTTTCGACAATCTTTTCTACTTCGACAAGTTTTTCAATTTCAACAATCTTTTCGACCTCAACAATCTTATCAACAACTTTCTCTATTTCAACAATTTTCTCCACAACTTTCTCAGTCACTTCTTCATCTGCTGGTTCAACATTTGCTTCTCCAGCTTTTGTCTTTGTCTTTTCATCAGCTATCCTTCTTGTTGCTTCCAGCTCTTTCCTCAATCTTGCCATCTTCTTCTGATACAGCATCTCCATTTTATCTGCAAAAAACAAATTAAAACTAGTAGGATCAATGCCTTTTCTAGCTCTGTTGAGATGTTCTTCCTCATCATCAGTATCCACATCACTTCCAAGATCTGAAAAAAATTGGGATTCTTTTCTGATTAGTCTCATCTTCACCCTGAATTCTTGCAACACAAGCTGAACCAGGTATGTATTTGTCCCAATTAAATCCTTCAGCAACAAATTCATCATCTTGATGGATAAGTAAAGCTTTCTTCTTTCCATCTTCAATAGCATGACCATGTGCAGTTTGTGGTTGTTGAGCAATCTGATGAAAAATTGATTTATGATAATAGTTGTTCTTTTCTTGATTTCCGGTTGCTTCTTTGCTTTTGCACTCTCTTTTAAAATGACCTTTTCCTTTACAACGGAAACAGGTAACCTTTGATTTATCAAATCCCAATGGAGAAGTAGCCATTCCTCGAAATTCATCCCTACCAGTGATCTCTTGAAACTTTTCAGCTCTCCTCCAAGAACTTGCTAAGCACCATTTGATATCCATCACTTCAAGTTCTTCAGCATCAATTTGGTCATAATCTTCTTTGGTAAGCATCGGATTGCCAATCTTCCCACCAATCAAACTTTCGTAAGATTCTAACATAGTAACCAGTGATGCCATGTGCTGCTTGGCAACTTCTGGAGACAAATTCTGACCATTTTGAATGTTTAATGTAACATTGCACTGAAGATGTGTTGAATTTCGTCGTTGAGAAGTTGATGTTGCGCTATTTGGATCAAAACTTGAGAATGATGAAGATCCACCACTTTGAGTCACATTACTACTCTTTGTTCCAGACGAACTGTCAGCACTATAACCAGTTTGAATCTTTGGACTAGGACTGGGAGTAGCTTCAAACTTGTTCCCTCTGTAATACAAACTGACATCTTGTTTGGCATTTGGATTCGTCATTATAGCAGTCTTTTGAATATCCAGCTCTTGTTCCTCAATCTTCTGGATAAACTGTGCCAAGTTCATACTCTCTGTCTTCCTCATGAGTTTCACAATCATCAGATAAGTTCCCCACTTCTGTTGGGGTAATGCCTCTGCTAATTTATCAACCCACTCATCATCATCTTTCTGAATATCCATTCTTTTCATTTCTAGAACCAGATGACAGTATCTATCTATTGTTTCCTTTGTGGTTTCATGATCAAATGCAGTAAATATGTCAAACGATTTCTTCAATAAGGCCTTTTTGTTTTTGATCATATCAGCACTCCCTCGGAATTTCTGAAGTAAAGCTTCCCAGATTGATCTAGCAGTTCCATTATGTTGAAGTAAGACAAAAATATCTTCTTTAACTGCTTGCTGTAAAATGCTGATCATCATCTTCTCACTAGTGTATTTCAACTTATCAGCTTCAGTAAAATCATTGAAACCCTTTTCCAACCCACGTTCATTCTTTGGTTTCTCGTAATCTTTCAGTAAAGAACACCAAGCATCAAATCTGTAATCCTGAACCCAATTCTCAAAACGGTTCTTCCAACCCTGAAAATCTTCGATATACATCAACTTTGGTGGTTTCTGATGAGTACCCGTCTCATTCTCACTGTATAAATTCTCAGCAGCAGTAATCGGAGCGACTGGTGTGGCAAACGCGTTGTAGAATTCCTCGTCCATGACTTCGTAAAATTATACTCTGACAAAATACCTGACAAACAAACAAACAAACACAATCAGTTTAACCACTTATCAATTAACTGAAACAAACTGGTAATCGAAATTGTGATTATTTTGTGCGGACTGAAGATAGACACACTGTGAGGACAGCTTTGGCCCAGATCAATTCTGATGACTTTTTCAATAACCTTGTGCGAATGAGATTGATGTAACTTGAATTTGGTGCAAACTGACCCAAAACTCACAACACAAACTGAACTGATGCGAGTTGAATTTGCTGTGGACTATCCCAAACCTTGGGCCGAGATATTTATGTGAAAAGAATTTACAAACTCGGAATGACCAAATCAAGGATAATATCTCATGGGCTTTACTTTAAAAAACAATTTGGGCTGATAATCTCAGTTCTTTTCACATGGGCTTTCAATTAACACAAATCAAATGCTGATTGGACCTTGACAATTAGTGGACTGACAACAATCTAAAACACATGGATATGATTTCAGTGACATGGGCAGACAACAATCAACTAGTCACAATTCTATTTGACCTCTAAATCACTAGTGGGCCGGTGCACTTAACGTAGCTAACACTTTTTTATATCTTGGGTCTCAAAACTACAAACTCGACAAAGTTAAGTATGTATAAATCTGATTGGACCGAACAATGTTGTTCACATGGGTTGATGACAAACCCACTTAGCCGACAAAACTTTAATCAGCTCACATTAATTGATGAATGATGCTGACACATGGCTTCACATGTAACAAGTGACTTCAATTTACGAGACTCGAAAAGATAATATCACATGCAAGACTTTTGTCCACTAAAATCTCATTGGACCTCAATTTATAACTGGCTGACAACTCAGTTAATTATCTCATGCCGACTGAAAAGATTCTGATCATCTAAACATTTTGGAGCCGAATCTCTCAATTTTTGTGATACAAGAGCAAAACCTTTATGTTCAAATGAGCGGACTTGATTGTTCAAATAAGCGGACTTGAATGTTGTCTGTAAAAGCGAACCACAAGAGCGGATCTCAAACAAATGTGTAACTAGGAGCGGACCTCTTGAGCGAACCTTCTACAATTATGTTCCTATGAGCGGATCTAAACGAACATGAGCTAATAAGCGGACCTAAAAAGCGAACCAGCTGATGACATCATCAATATCACGAGTCCGTATGAATGAATCTTCAAAAATCCAAGGTTTTAGGTCGATTTTAGTTATGAAACTTTCAATGGTTTATTAATACTAGATTCCGAACATATTGTGTGAATTTAAACCGATTTTGACCGTAAAAAATTTCGATTTTCGGAAAAGAATGGTGTAGAAACAGAATTATCGGCTGAATTGAAAAGAACTCTTCTTCACTGGCTCTAATACCAATTGTAGGAACAAATTCGGACCTAAACGAGTCGCTTAGAAGAGTTTATCTCAGTTTGAACGGCGGAAACAGACAAGCCGAGTACAATTCAGCATGTATTCACTATAAACCGTCGATATTATTGATCTGGACAACGTTTACAACCTGTCGACACTTCGGCAGCACTTCGTGGCTCACCGGTAGACAATCACCTAGAACTCTTATGTGAGGTTCGCTCTTAGGACCTATATATAGGAGAGCAGGTCCGCTTTTACATACACTGACACATAAGCGGACCTTTACAATTGACATATAAGCGGACCTTATCTTGACATATAAGCGATCCTGAAACAATGACATATAAGCTAACCTGACACTTGACACATGAGCGGACCTAGAACAATTTAAATTACGGATGAAATCAGAAATAAACATGTTGACCGAACTCCAACTTTAACCTCATTAATGCTTTTGTATTTTGTATAGTGATGTGATAATGACATCACTATTATGATGTCATCATCAAAGATGGTGACATCATCCTCGTTCAGATTCGCAACGAGACTGAGACTAGATATAAGACGTAGACGACAGACGAATGCACCAACAAGCCTAATCCCCTAGAATGACCGAGTTTGACCGTTTGTAACAAGGGTAAATTAGTAATTTTGACCTCAATAATCCCCAATATAGACCCCAAACCTTTTCTCATTCTTAACTCCAGACCATGTAGAAAGCCCTACTTTCAATCGTTGTTCAAGGATATATATTAGCGAATTCATGCTGAAGATGATCACTGTAAGACCCAACTTAATGTAACAAGATTAATGATACAAAACAAGGAATTGATACTAAAATATCAAGTTTACAAAAAAACTTTCTTGATTAAAAGACCATATTTGATTCTGAAATTTCAGTTAAAAGGAAAATATCCATTAAACATACAAAACATAACTTCAAGTGTCTACTAGATAACGTTTGAAAACATAGTTCAAGTATCTACATAATGCTAAGACAAAATAGATCAAGTGCGGAAGCTTCGTTTAGTGCATTCGATTCTTGATAATAGCTTGATCACCATCCGAATTTGGTTCCATATTCACCTACGGTCAAAACCATTTAAAATTATTAGTTTGATACTTTAAACACCAAGTATAAACAAGTTCCATACTCAAAGTATAAAAAAAAGAAAATCTCGGTTCTGGGTGCTGGGGTCGCGCGAGGGAGGCCGTGGCGTCGTGCCAGCAACGATTTTCGACAGATTGTTGTTGTGTTGAGCTGCTAATTTGACCTAGCACTATTTTCCAAGTTCCAAACTTTAAATCGGCATAACTTTTTACTCGGGCGTCCGTTTTAGCCGATTCTTTTTCCTACGTGACCGTAATTTAATTACGGGCGCGTTTATCAACACGTTTTGCATAAAAATATCATTTTAAGAGCAGTTGGCTTTTATTTCATCTCTTGTTTATTCAACCCATTTGTTACAAGTTCCCTAACTTGCATTGTTGACACATTTAATTTCATACCATATCACCCGTTTCCAAGTTTACCAATTATGACTTTCGCTTCCCTCCCGAGAGCGCTCATGTCAAAACTATCATGCTTAATCCTAAGGATTTAATCATGCTTTTTGGAATCGATTGGCAAACAAATGTTCCGAACTATACTCCCTCTACAAGGACTCATGCTTTTACAACGGAAATGTGTGTCCGTTACACGACCTACACTTGACTATATAACCAAACACAAGTGGTGATTATATATTTCTACGTTCGTAAGACAACTTGTTTTGACCCGTTTGGTGCCGAATGGGTGTCTCCATTGCTAGATACATCCAAACTCGAATTCTAACTCATGTTTTGACCCATCTTACTTGTTTAAGGCAATTTGTCACTTCCGTGACTTAATGGTTTCACTTGTTTACCAATTATCAATATAACAAACTAAGACTAACAAATAACGTAATGTAGCGAAACCAAAGGTCGCGTACCTTCAAAGTGTGCCCTTCAAATGTGTATCACTTCCGGCTTGTCCACTTGACGATCCGGATGCTTTACCTAAAGAGTTCCATTCATCATCAATTTAGAACTATTTCATAATTCATAATGGACAATTCATTATGATATTCAGATCTGCGTTTTTGTTCGATTCTAAACATCTTATTCCTCACTTAGGCGTTTCAACAAACACCTAGTGGGTCAAATTCTTGCATAATCATTACTAGGTTCTTGACATGTTATTTTCACCTACATTTACTTCGATTAGGCGATTTGCACTAAATTTCAACATCAACAATACCGAATTTAACACATGAATTTAGTTTTCTCTAGGATAGTATTCATAATCTTAGTGTTTATCTAGTTTTTACAAAATCAATAATCACCTACAATGGTGATTAAATCTCTAGAATCATCATGCTAAATTTTAACAAGAATTCTTCTAGGGTTTTATCCCTAAACATCATGTTACTTCTAATTTCACCCATGCATCAAGTAATCAAGCTAAATTTTCGTTTTTCACATTTAACCTAGAATTTAAGATGCAACAAAATATCAAAATTTTGCATACCTTTTGATCCCTACAACGAGGTGATCACAAATTCATGTTTGAAACTTGATTTAGAGCGGATTAGAGTCTTCAATTTGTGAATTTTGTGAGGATTTTAGGGTTTGAAGGAAACCCCTAGTCGCCCTCCTCTTCTGATCGATCCCAGCACACACATGTGTGTGTCTGGTGGGTTATTTTTCTTATTTGAACATTTAAGTTTTAGTTTTTTTATTAATTTGGCCCCTCAACTTTTGTTAAACTTATAGTTTAGGTATTTCAACCTCAATATTAGTCACTTCAAGACTTCTTAACTAACTGGGTTATAAATTCCTAGTTAGTTTGTTTTTGTTTATTTAGCGTTTTATTATCCTGATTTTAATTTTATAAATTTCGGGGTGTTACAAGTCCACCCCCCTTAAAAGGGTTTCGTCCCGAAACCTGATTATGTACCGAATAATGTAGGGTAGAGTCCTTGCATCTCCTCCTCGGATTCCCATGTGGTATCCGAACCCTTCCGGTGTTCCCATTTGACCTTTACTTGATTGATTTCTTTATTCCTTAAGATTTTCACTTTACGATCCAAAATCGCAATGGGCTTCACCCCATAGTTAAGTCTATCATCCACCTCGATGTCATCGTAGTGGATATAGGTTGTTTCATCCGCCAAACATTTCCGAAGATGTGACACATGAAACATGCTATGAATTCCGCTTAATTCTTCCGGTAGTTCAAGGCGGTACGCTACCTTCCCTACTCGTTCGACAATTGTAAATGGTCCAATAAATCTTGGGCTTAATTTTCCTCTCTTTCTAAATCGGATAACCCCCTTCCATGGGGATACCTTGAGCATGACCTTGTCGCCAACCTGAAACTCGATCGGTCTTCGCCTTTTGTCTGCATACGACTTTTGTCTATCTTGTGCAGCTTTTAAGTGTGCCCGAACCACCTCAATCTTTTCGTTAGTAGCTCGGACTATATCTTTGTGAGCGAGTTCACGTGGACCCACCTCACCCCAACACACCGGGGTCCGACACTTCCTACCGTAAAGCATTTCATACGGTGCCATTCCGATACTAGCATGATAGCTGTTGTTATATGAAAATTCGACCAAAGATAGATAAACATCCCAACTACCTATGAAGTCAATAATACATGCTCGTAGCATGTCCTCCAACGTTTGTATTGTTCTTTCACTTTGTCCATCTGTCTGAGGATGGTACGTAGTACTGATGAACAATTTGGTTCCCATTTGCTCTTTAAACTCTCTCCAGAAATTTGAAGTGAACCGGGTATCCCTATCGGACACTATGGATACCGGTACTCCGTGGCGTGCCACTATCTCATTAGTGTAAACCTCCGACATCTTTTCTGATATGTAAGTATCACGTATTGGAATAAAGTGAGCACTCTTTGTCAATCTATCAACCACCACCCATATTGCATCAAATCTGCGGTTCGTCCTCGGTAGTTTGGTTAGCATGTCCATTGTAATATGTTCCCATTTCCAAACCGGAATTTCTAACGGTTGAAGCTTACCGTATGGTCTTTGGTGTTCCGCCTTGACTTGTAGACATGTCAGGCATTTTTCCACGTATTTCACTACATCTCTTTTCATTCCGGGCCACCAGTAGTTTTGTTTCATGTCGTTATACATCTTGGTGGCTCCCGGATGAATGGAATAACGGGATTTGTGAGCCTCATCCAGTAGAAGCTTTTAAACTTCACATGTGTTAGGAACCCAAATTCTATTGAAACGTGTTTTCAAACCGTGATTGCCTTCTTCGAGATCCTTAAATTGACCAACAATCCTTTCTTTTCTACAATTTTCCACCTTCACTGCTTCAACTTGTGCTTCTCGGATTCGTTCAAGTAAACCCGAGGTCACAATAAGTTGCAAGGATTGTACTCGTATCGAGGAATAATCTGCCTTTCGGCTCAACACATCTGCCGCTACATTAGCTTTCCCGGGGTCGTAGTGTATTTCACAGTCGTAATCCTTGACCGTTTCCAACCACCGCCTTTGTCTCATGTTTAATTCCTTCTGATCGAAGAAATATTTCAAACTTTTATGGTCGGTAAAGATTGTACATTTTACCCCATACAAGTAATGTCTCCATATTTTTAAGGCAAACACCACTGCTGCCAGTTCCAAGTCGTGAGTCGGGTATTTCTTTTCATGGATCTTCAATTGCCTCGAGGCATAGGCGATGACCTTGCCTCGTTGCATTAAAACACATCCGAGCCCCGAATGCGATGCATCCGAGTATACCACCATGTCATCAAATCCTTCCGGTAATCTTAACACTAGAGCCTGAGTTAACTTTTCTTTGAGCGTTTGGAAGGCTTCCTCTTGCTTGATGCCCCATACAAACTTTTCCTCCTTGCGAGTCAATTTGGTCAACGGTAAAGCAATTTTGGAGAAATCTTGTATGAATCTCTGATAATATCCCGCGAACCCTAAAAAGCTTCGGATTTCTGAGGGATTCCTTGGAGTGTTCCATTTTGACATGGCTTCTACTTTTGACAGATCCACTAGTACCCTGTCGGCACTAATGATATGCCCGAGAAACTGCACCTCCCGTAACCAGAAAGCGCACTTTGAAAATTTTGCATACAACTTTTCTCGTCTGAGTGTCTCTAACACTTCTTGCAAATGGTAAACGTGCTCAGCTTCATTCTTCGAATACACTAGAATGCCATCGATAAATACAATTACCGACTTATCCAGCATGGGTTTGCAAACCCGATTCATGAGATCCATGAAAGCCGCGGGTGCGTTACTCAACCCAAAGGGCATCATGAGAAACTCATAATGCCCGTACCGCGTACGAAAGGCCGTCTTCGGTACATCTTCCTCCTTGAATTTTAATTGTTGATAACCCGATCTGAGATCAATCTTTGAGAACCAACTCGCTCCTTGTAGCTGGTCAAACAAGTCATCAATTCTTGGAAGTGGGTATCGATTCTTCACCGTGAGTTTGTTCAACTCCCGGTAATCGATACACATTCACATGCTCCCATCCTTCTTTTTCACGAACAACACTAGTGTGCCCCACGGAGACACACTTGGCTGAATAAACCCCTTGTCAAGCAGGTCTTGAATTTGGGACATCAACTCTTGCAATTCCGATGGCGCGAGTCGATACGGTGCCTTGGCCACAGGTTTTGCGCCCGGAATCAATTCGATTCCGAACTCTACCTCTCATTCTGGTGGTATCCCCGGTAATTCTTCGGGGAACACATCCCCATAATCACGTACCACCGGCACATCTCCGATTTTTAGGCATTTATTTTCCGACTCACTTGCGTACACCATATAGGCCTTGCATCCATGTTTCATAAGTCGGTGAGCTTCTAGCATTGTGCATACCACCGGGTTACCACCTTTTTCACCATATATTGTAACGTGCTTCCCGCTAGGGGACGTCAATTTTATTTCCTTTTGGAAACATGCCACTTTTGCGTGGTATCGGGACAGCCAATCCATACCCACGATCACTTGGAATTCTCCGATCGACATCGGGATCAAGTCTATTGTGTATTCTTCATCATCAATGCTCAATTTACAGTTTTCACACACATCACAAACGATAAAACTCTTGTTATTACCTATCTCTACTTCTAAAGGCATAGGTAATTTTGTTAGAACAAATGATATAAATCCATATGAAATAAAGGATTTATTCACACCCGTATCAAATAATACACACGCAGGAATCGAGTTTATAGCAAATATACCTGAAACCACTTCGGGTTCAACTTTTGCTTCTACGGCAGTCAAATGAAAAGATCTTGCCTTTGCTTTTGGGGCTTCGCCTTTTGTGTCTTGCCCATCTTTCTTTCCAATTAGCTCCGGGCATTCCGACTTCTTGTGACCCGGTCGATAACAATTGTAACAGACCGTCACTTTTTCCAGGCATGATGTAGCCATATGTCTCGTCTTCCGACATATGGGACAAGGTTTATCCTTGAAGCGACACTCGCCCTTATGACCTTTTCCACAAATCTTGCAACTAGGCGACCCGCCTTTTACATCAGATTTCTTCCCAGTTTCATTCGTTCGCGCTTTCTTGGTAGGGCTCGGATTGACATTTTGAGCCCTCCGTTCACCTCGTTCAACCTGCTTTCTCAATTCGATCTCCCGTTCCCGAGCAACATTTATGATCTCGGTAAGGGTCTCGTATTTTGAAGGAGTCATAAACTCCCTATACTCGACGCTCAACATGTTATAGTAGTAGTATATCTTCTGCTCTTCATTCATCACCAATTCATTGCAAAACTTCATCTTACCCATAAACGTTGCCGTAATCTTGTCTATGGTCTCGCCCTTGTGCCTAAGTTGCATGAACTCTTCCTTGATTCTATTATTGACCGCCTTGGCACTATGATGTTTAAGAAAAGGCGTCTTAAACTCCTCCCATGTCATGGCCTTAGCCTCTTCGCTTCCAATCTCATTCTTTTTGTTATCCCACCAGTCCTTCGCTGGACCCCTTAATTGACCCGCACCATAGGCTACGTAGTCATCCTCATCACAATGGGTCCTCTTAAATACCCCTTCGATATCGCTTAGCCATCGTTGGCATATGATTGGGTTAACCTCCCCATTATAGACTGGCGGTTTGCACGCCATGAACTCCTTGTATCTACAAGGCTTTCGTCCTCCGGACTTTTCCTTCGTTATATTAGCATTATCTTCCAATTTCTTGATTCTTTCATCGACCACTGTTAGTACCGTGGTCTGGATCTTATCGATGAAGTCAGACAAACTATTTTCGATTGCCTTTCCCACTTCCTCGGCAATCACTTCTCTCATTTGCTCGGTGACTCTTGGTACCGCATCATCGTTGCTTTCATCCGCCATCTTTAATACTGAAATGTTTACATTAATTGTTAAACATTTCATTTATAACATATGATTTACTTGTTTTGATTTAATCAAGTTCATAACTTGATTCAACCGTTCTTGTTTCATGCATTTCCCGTGTTTGAGTGAGCTTACACACTCTTTTCGTGCATATTAATTCATGTTTCATATCTATATTCTCTCAATCTACTTAAAACAATTAACTCTTACCGGATGCTTGATCAAGCTTGAACCGAACACATTTTATTGTCAACCCTTAGCTCTGATACCAACTTGTAAGACCCAACTTAATGTAACAAGATTAATGATACAAAACAAGGAATTGATACTAAAATATCAAGTTTACAAAAAAACTTTCTTGATTAAAAGACCATATTTGATTCTGAAATTTCAGTTAAAAGGAAAATATCCATTAAACATACAAAACATAACTTCAAGTGTCTACTAGATAACGTTTGAAAACATAGATCAAGTATCTACACAATGCTAAGACAAAATAGATCAATGCAGAAGCTTCGTTTAGTGCGTTCGGTTCTTGATAATAGCTTGATCACCATCCGGATTTGGTTCCATATTCACCTACGGTCAAAACCATTTAAAATTATTAGTTTGACACTTTAACCACCAAGTATAAACAAGTTCCATACTCAAAGTATCAAAAAAAACAAGAAAATCTCGGTTCTGAGTGCTGGCGTCACGCGAAGGAGGCCGTGGCGTCATGCCAGCAACGATTTTCGACAGATTGTTGTTGTGTTGAGCTGCTAATTTGACCCAACACTATTTTTCCAAGTTCCAAACTTTAAATCGTGATAACTTTTGACTCGGGCGTCCGTTTTAGCCGATTCTTTTTCCTACGTGACCGTAATTTAATTACGGACGCGTTTTTCAACACGTTTTGCATAAAAATATCATTTCAAGAGTAGTTGGCTTTTATTTCATCTCTTGTTTATTCAACCCATTTGTTACAAGTTCCCTAACTTGCATTGTTGACACATTTAATTTCAAACCATATCACCCGTTTCCATGTTTACCAATTATGACTTTCGATTCCCTCCCGAGAGAGCTCATGTCATAACTTTCATGCTTAATCCTAAGGATTTAATCATGCTTTTCGGAATCGATTGGCAAACAAATGTTCCGAACTATACTCCCTCTACAAGGACTCATGCTTTTACAATGGAAATATGTGTCGGTTACACGACCTACGCTTGACTATATAACCAAACACGAGTGGTGATTATATATTTCTATGTTCGTAACACAACTTGTTTTTACCCGTTTGGGTGCCGAATGGGTGTCTCCATTGCTAGATACATCCAAACTCGAATTCTAACTCATGTTTTGACCCATCTTACTTGTTTAAGGCACTTTGTCACTTCCGTGACTTAATGGTTTCACTCGTTTACCAATTATCAATATAACAAAGTAAGACTAACAAATAACGTAATGTAGCGAAACAATAGGTCGCGTACCTTCAAAGTGTGCCCTTCAAACGTGTATCACTTCTGGCTTGTCCACTTGACGATCCAGATGCTTTACCTAAAGAGTCCCATTCATCATCAATTTAGAACTCTTTCATAATTCATTATGGACAATTCATTGTGATATTCAGATCTACATTTTTGTTCGATTCTAAACATCTTATTCCTCACTTAGGCGTTTCAGCAAACACCTAGCGGGTCAAATTCTTACATAATCATTACTAGGTTCTTGACATGTTATTTTCACCTACATTTACTTCGATTAGGCGATTTGCACTAAATTTCAACATCAACAATACCGAATTTAACACCTGAATTCAGTTTTCTCTAGGATAGTATTCATAATCTTAGTGTTTATCTAGTCTTTACAAAATCAATAATTACCTACAATGGTGATTAAATATCTAGAATCATCATGCTAAAGTTTAACAAGAATTCTTCTAGGGTTTTATCCCTAAACATAATGTTACTTCTAATTTCACCCATGCATCAAGTAATCAAGCTGAATTTTCGTTTTTCACATTTAACCTAGAATTTAAGATGCAACAAAATACCAAAATTTTGCATACCTTTTGATCCTTGCAACAAGGTGATCACAAATTCATGTTTGAAACTTGATTTAGAGCGGATTAGAGGCTTCAATTTGTGAATTTTGTGAGGATTTTAGGGTTTGAAGGAAACCCCTAGTCGCCCTCCTCTTCTGATCGATCCCAGCACACGCATGTGTGTGTCTGGTGGGTTATTTTTCTTATTTGAACATTTAAGTTTCAGTTTTTTTTATTAATTTGGCCCCTCAACTTTTGTTTAACTTATAGTTTAGGTATTTCAACCTCAATATTAGTCACTTCAAGACTTCTTAACTAACTGGGTTATAAATTCCTAGTTAGTTTGTTTTTGTTTATTTAGCGTTTTATTATCCTGATTTTAATTTTATAAATTTCGGGGTGTTACAATCACTGTGATCCTGATGATATATACTATAAGTTTTTTGTTGTATAAAACATATTTTTGATGCAAATTGTCATTCAAAATCATTGATTAGTTCTTTATAAACGTTCATATCCGATCAATCAAAGTTTTGTACACTTAAGTTTTATCATGGAGGTGAGTTTTCAGATATATAAATGGTAAGATAACATATGTTGATAATGTCAATACTAACGGATTAGAATTTGATTTTGTTAGGCCCTTAAAGGTTTATGGATAAGTAGCATAGTGGTTTAGTAGGAGTTTGGGGGTTAATGTTGTAAATGCGCTTTTTGGGCAAGTTGGGCCTAGGGTTTAGGGAGCCTCCTCCCTAAACACTTTCTATAAATAGTAATTTAGGTTATTAGGTGAATGGTTGGTGATCTAAGCATATCTTGTATTAGACAACTAGGTTGTGTGTAAGATTGAATCATTTGAATACAAGAATCATTCTTTCATCTCTTTTGTTTCTCTTACAACTTGTTTGTGTGATTCCGCCATCCTACAAGTTGTGCGATATCACTGTGATCTCGGTTTCAGGACTTACAATTGGTATCAGGGCCTTGCGAACCTGATTTCCAGGCTCGGATCTGATATCGTGTTGTTGTTACTGTTCCATTTCGAGCCATTGTTCCGATTTTCTGAGGTTTCTGGACTGTTTCTTTGCATTTCGGATTGTCTTCATCTGATCTTGGACTGTCTTCATACCATTCCGGATCATCTCAGACCATCATTAGTCATCTCGGACTTGAAGATTGCCTGATCTTGGATCATCTTCAACTCATCTCGGATCACATTCATCCCATCTCGGATTGTCATCAAGTCATTTCGGACCATCATCAAACCATCTCGGACCATCATCAATTCATTTTGGATCATCATCATCAGATCACGGATAGAGTTATCAGATTCCAGATTGTGTTTAACCATCTCGGATCACTTGTGTTTGAAGATTGCCTTATGTTTCATCTCAGACTCATACCATCTCGGATAAAAACCATCTCAGACCACTGTTCATCTCGGACTCTTTCATCTCGGATCGGTATTCATCTCGGACTCACCATTTCGGACTGTTCATCTCGGATTACTGTTCAGACTCAACAAACATCATGTTGAACCCAACCGGTATTATGAACGGCGTTGTAACCGCAGTTGATCTCGCTAATGCTACCCTTGCTACCATTCAGACTCAGTCTTTGGCTTTGGCTTTTCATCATGAACTTGACCAAGTTATCGGCACGTTCACCAAAGTTACAAGGTTTTTTTACGGAGACGACTACTATGAGTGGAAGTTTAGGTTTGAGAAATACTGCAAGGCGAAAGAACCTCATGTTTAGAGAAGCATCAAGAATGGACCATGCACTATCATGTACTCTACTGAAGATGACCCTCAGACTCAGATTCCGAAACCCAAAGGCATTTATACTGAGGAAGACAAAAAGGTTGTTGATGAGGATGAAGCTGCTTATGGAACTCTCTCAATGGCTCTTGGTCCAGACATTTCAATTGGAGTTCGAAACTACAAAAGTGCAAAGGAAATTTGGGATCAATTGACACACTTATTTGAGGGAAATGCTGACATGAAAGCTAGTAGAGTGAACATGATGAACCAACTGTTCAGTTCGTTTAATCATATCTATGGGGAAACTATTGAGAATCAAATCATGAGGTTTGTCAAACTCGTGTCACAGATGGTGAGTGCTGGAATCAACATTTCAAACAGTGGAATGAATCATCAACTGCTTAACTCTCTGCCTAAAGGATGGGATGCCAAGGTTTCTATGATCAAGCGTACTAAGGATCTTAATGAAATGACACTTACGGAACTGATTGCTACTATCAAGTCTTGTGAGATCGACAATCAGCAGAGAGAAATGAATCATAAGAACTCATTTATGGCTGCTGGAATGACTAGCCCCAACAAAGCAGCATTGATGTCTCAAGCACATCCAAATCTGGTATTCAGCCCTGTTCATGGAGTTATGAATCACAACCCGAACATTGTGTTCAGTCCCATTGCTGCACCAAAATCCAACTACGTGTATGGAATGTCTCTTCCTACTTCTCAAGCTCCTGCTGTCAATACCACAAATGTGCAATCGCAATCTCAGCCTCAGCCACAACATGCTAATGCTGCTTTTGGTTCGACCACCCAGTCTGCACCTCAGAATACCCCATCATCACCTTCAGTGGACCACATGGCATTCTTAACCAAACAAAATGAAGAAAAACTTGCTCTTGCAGCTTCTATGATCTCCAGTTTCAATGCCTTCTTGGCGGGAGATCTCATGCCCTCAGGAGAGATAACACCAGATGTGAATCAAGTTGTGGAAGAAGAATTGGATGAACTGGATGTGGCTTGGAATATGACTATGTCAGCTTTTAAGGCAGATAAGTTTGTTAAGAGATATGGGCGTCGTCCTATGAATGCTCATCCTGGAGTGCTGAGTGACAAGCTGAGGTGCTACAAGTGTTATGAACCGGGATATTTTGCTAGGGATTGCAAGAAGGCACCAGCAGGATATGAAGCTACTCAAGCAGCTGCAGCAAGGAACAAGGAAAGGTCTATGGTTCCTGTCACGCCTGTTGAGACTTCGACTTCAAATGGACAGGGAAACTCTGGAGTTGGAAGGGCATTTATCGCACAGGAGCAAAATGAATTCAACTGGGCTGATGCAGTTACTCAAGTGGAATCAATGAAGCTGTCTGAAACTGCTGCTGTGGAAAGAGTTCAACAGTGCTTGATGGCGATGACCGAGGAACCAAAATCACTCTCCGAGATGGTAACTTCCCTTTTATGTACTGAACATTGTAGAAAGAAAGTTGCTTTGCTGAGATCTCAAAATCAGCATTAATCACAGATTACAACACTGTGATAGGAAAGTACATCAGTCTTCGAGAGAATAATAAAATTCTCTATGAAAAGATTGAAGCACTTAAGAAAGACATAGCTCAACTTCACAGAGATGTGAATCAACAACAATGTTGGGTTCCCGATTACAAACATAGACTTACAGTTAAAACTCTTGAATGTGACTCTTCCAAGGTTGAGCTAGAGCTCCTCACTGGAAACTACAAACAAAATGAGTTAAACATCAAAAGGTTTGATACTTACAGTGACACGGTTCGTAATTTGTGCAATGTGCAACTTGCTTATAAAGAAAATAAGGGAAAGGGACTGGGATACACACAGGTTCCGCCACCATACAATCATAATTATTCCAGACTGCCTATCACTGAGCAGGAGATGGAAAATTATGACAAAATGATGTATTGCAATCCTAGTGACTATGCTCCATATGAACCATCAAAGTTTAAAAATGATCAACAAGCTGATTTCAAGAAACCAATGAATTTTGTGAAAATGATAATGTTCAAAACGAATCAGCGGATAAGTCCGATCACGAAAAGGAAACAGTAAAAAATACAGAAGCAGAAACTGAAACAAAAACGGAACCAGTTACCACTTCCGCAGAAGAGATGAAGGAAAGTTCACAAAATTCTGAATCTGTGGAAAATACTAATTGTTCTAGTTCATGTGCAGAGTCAGTAAGAACAAAAGAGAAGTCTAAAGAGGATGATGAATCACATCAACGTGCTGCTGATAATGTTATTTATGATAAAAATGACCTTTATGCTTAGAATTGTGTTTTTCTTGGTTTGTTGAGACTTGGGGTGTTCCCACTAAGACTGATGAATCTGGTGCTATTATTCTAGATTATGGTTGTGATAAAAATGACCATGTTGAAGGTGTTTTGACGGGAGAGTCTGATGTGTTAACTGAGGAACCCGAGACATCTGTTTCAAGTAACTCAGAAATCAATTCTGACGATTCAGGAAATTGTGCTAGTATGCCTGAAACATCGAATAATACATCAGAAGCTCCCTGTAATGATGAATAATTTGATGATTTTGTTTGTGATGATGAAGAAATTGTTGTTGAACAGGGATCATCTGACGTTCTTGGCAGTCAAACAGAGAATTCGGGAATCTCAAATAATGAGCTCAAATCTTCCACTGATTCCAATTGTGATTAACAATCAGAATCTAGCAGCGTTGCAAAAAAAAAAGACAGTCAAACTGTCTTAGACATAGACTGCTCATCATCTGACTTACCAGAATCATCTAATGCCGAGAACTCGGAAGCTGATCGGACTGAAGAAGAGACATCCACAGAATCCAATTCTGCAGAAACCCATGGAAACATGAAACCTATGGAGAAGGAAGTCATAGAAATTAATTATGCAGTTGAATCAGACGATGAAACTGTAGAGGAATTTATTATGGAAACCTTCTCTGCAGAATCTCCTGAAAACATGGTCTCTGAGGAAAAGGGATCTGTGAAAGTCACTTCCACAGACAGTTCAACTATTGATCCCAAAGGTGATCTTAACAAAATAGAATCAACTAAATCTGTTCCCTCTAAAAGGAAGCGGTTACATAGAAACTGAAGGCCAAAGAGAAAGAATGTTAAAAAGGAAAACCCAAATCTCAAGCAAATAGAACCCAAGCTCAAGGGTAAGGTAGCGGATACTTACTATGACAACTGTCAAAATTTCAGGTATCCGTACAACTATTAAACCATGATTAGTGCTTAATGATTGTGCTGCATTTCAATTAATGATTTGAATTGCTTTCCGATTACTGCTTTATACATACATGTGCATCATATATTGCATAATGTCATATCATTACTGTATGCAAACTATATTGATTCCAATGATGCACGAAACACAGTTAGCACAGTTATCAGACAAATCAGAAAAATGCTGACGGAGTTCAGTACATAGACAAACAATGTGTTGAGACACAAAATGAGCCGGATACCAGGTATTACACTAGTATTGTGTGTAGGAACGTAAGAATCACAAAACTGCCTTCCTAGAGATAGTTTAAGTGCAGAAAAGTGCCTAAAACTCACATAAACTGCAGAATTCTGCAGAAAATCAGCAAAATCAGCATTTAAACAATCTAATATCATGCAGAAATGTGGTTAAATGGTCCTGAATGCTTTCCTAAGTGTCGTGAATTAAAACTGTCACAAAAGGGTACATAAAGCACACTAAACTGCATAGTTTAGCACCATAACGAACCGGTAACTAACCGAATAATCGGACACTACGCGAAACACCAAATTTTCACTTGAAGCACTGTTTTAACATTACCAAGCTAGTTATGGTCCCTGAACATCATAACACACTATATAAATATCTAGTAACTAAATCCCTAACTAGATACTTAATTTCTAACTATGTAATCTAACTATAGTTTAAACCTAGCATGTACCCCCCTACCTAGTTTACGGCCTAACCAAGGGACCCCACTTGTGATTTTGTTTAGTTATTGTAATGGATCTTGTTGGTGCTTTAATAAACATAAAAACCAAGAGATAAACTTATGAAAATGGATTTATAAGTAACCCACAAGTATCATAACTCTCATTCTTTCACACACCAACACACACACTTCTTCTCCTTCTCCTCTTCTTGTGTTCGGCCAAGAGCAACAACAAGCACCACCACCATCATCAATAATTTTCCATATATTCTACATATACTCAAGGGTGTTAGAAGGTGCACAAAGAAGCTAGGAGCTTTCGGAAGTTGAAAGACCTTCACCATTTGCTTTTATCCACTTCATTTCTTCTCTTGATCATCCCTAGCCTTGAGCTAGTAGTAAGAACACTAATCTCTTCATTTTCATCATATTTTGTTGGTTAAAAGAAGACACGTAACGTTAATCTTGAAGAACACTAAGAAACAAGAACATGAAACATGAACATAAGCTTAATATCTTAAGAAATCATGTTGTTTAGTGTTGAATGTGCTACTTGATGATTGATTGTTTATGTTAATGATGTAGATCATCATATGATCATGTTATATGATGATTAACAACATAATATAGCAATATGAGAGGATGAAAATGTTAGAGATCAATGGATCATCCCCACATAAATCATGACCTTGAAAGAATATATTGTTTTCTTGTAAAGTGGTGATCAAAGTAAGATGTAAGTCTTGTAAATCTAATATTTCAAGAATGATTTTTCAAGAAACCAAGTTAAAAATACAAAGTTTACTTAATCTTGGTTCTTAAAGAAATCAACCATGTTTTTAGAGGTTAAACAAGTGTAGAAACACATATGTAACAAGGAATATCCAAGAAGAAACATTTTTAGAAAATGTGATTATAAGTTGTAAAGAACTAACTTCTTTAAAAATGATGTTTTTAAAGAAAGAACCACACTTTAAAGGGGTAACAAGACTTACTAAATACACTAGTAAGTCACTACACATTTTTATAAATTTTCGAGTTAAATGCAATTTTAGTCCCTGTGGTTTGGGCCATTTTGCCAGTTTAGTCCAAAGGTTTCATTTTTAACCTGTGGGTCCAAAAAGGTTTCACAGTTGCCATTTTAGTCCACTTGGTTAACTTCATCCATTTTTTCTGTTAATGAGAAGGCCAATTCGGTCATTTTGTATGTAATTCTATTAACTAAAAGGGCAATTCAGCCATATAAAATGACCGAATTGGCCTTCTCGTTAACAGAAACAATGGATGAAGTTAACCCAGTGGACTAAAATGGCAACTGTGAAACCTTTTTGGACCCACAGGTTAAAAATGAAACCTTTGGACTAAACTGGCAAAATGGCCCAAACCACAGGGACTAAAATGGCATTTAACTCTAAATTTTCAAGTTCATGAAGTGGTAGTTTATGCTTGTTTTTGGCAAAATTGGTAAGTGTAGATTGTTTATTGTTGATTGTGTTGATTTACAAAAGAAAATTATATTCCTTGAAGCCATGGAAACCTCCATTTTTCGGGAAACTATGGCAAAATTTTTCTAAAAATTAAACACTTAGAAAAATATTTCTAAACAAATATTTACAAGTATATTTCAAACCATGAGTTTTTACATAAAGTTTGCCATAAATTTTTGTTACAAAAATTACAAATATTGGAGGTTGATTTTTTATATATGAAAGTGACGAAATAGGTATTTAGGGAAATATATATTTATAAGGCACCATGTGTGTGATTATTTGTATATTATGTGTATTAGTTATATTATTTTAGGACTTGAAATAATATAACTCATCAAAATACCAAGAAATTACAATCTAAAATATTACCAAAATTCCAAGAAATAAATATACAAAGAATACCCAAAATATTGGTAAAACCGAACAAAGGAATATAACTTACAAAATATTCCGGAAAATTTATTCATGAGTATATTTTGGTAATTAATATTTTGGACACCAAGTGAATGAAAATATGATTTTTACAATTATTACAAAATTATATCATATTTTTGACAAGAAGAAAATATATTATTTTTGGGTAAATAAATACATATTTTCTTGGAATTAATGGAAGATGTATTATTTTTGGAAGAAAATATATTTTCTGAAATAAACTCGAAATATATTATTCTTGAATGAAAAATAAGTCTATATATATTTTTTCCAAGTTAGACTTGAAAATATATTATTGGACTTATATGGAAATACAAATTTTTTTGCCAAAGGAAAATTATAAATAATTTTTCTAAGTAATATTTCTTAAAATATATATTTTGAAAATATATATTGATGAATTTTTATTAAAGATATTATTCCAGAAAAGTTAATACAAAATTTAGTATAAGAATACTTAACAATTACAAGAAAATACGTATTCTCGTACGTATAAATACACTCCGGAATACGACACCAATACGTGATAAAAATATACAAGTATAAGAATACGAATACAAATACACCCATCCTTGGGAAGTATATGCATGTATAAATACTTGAAAATTAACAAGTTAAAATATATTATTTTAACTATTATTCCAAAATTTGATAAATATAATTTAAGTTAAAATATTTATTATTTTAACAAATAATTATATAACTTGGAATAATGTTGAAGACACAAGGAAACGTAACTCAAAGACACTAATTAATACGAAGTCAAGGCACGACCAGCTCGTCTAATAGACCTTAGTACGTTGTAGGTAGTCGTGTACGTCCAAAGGAGCTTTGAGTTACTGTGATTACGAAGAACGCAGGACTGTGAGTTCATGTCCCCCTTTTCTTATAATTGTTTTTGTTTTATAACTTCGGGGGTGAAGTACATGTTACAAAATATTTACAAACAATTACAATTGGTATGGTTAGCTAAGGAATGCACTGTTAGATCATGTGAATGGGTAGGCGCACTCTTAAGATCATTAATCCTCGCATTAGGACCGAGGGGCATGAGTGATAGATCTATTTGGGTGTAGTGAGCCCATACCCATGTGGACCGGGGTTTGGCCCATGAGGTGACTATGTCTTACAGCCGGAGGCCCGGTACAAAATCTACTAGGTTTGAGCCTTCCTACACCATTGCACACATGTTAATGGCCTTGCAAACTATTAATTGATATGTTTCCTCGTTTGCTTTCATACCAGGATTACAAAACATACATACTTACAATGATTACAAAGGTTTATTCGTACACACAAACAAACACATGAACTCACTCAACTTTTGTTGATGTTTTCAAGCTACATGTATTTTAGGAAACTAAGTATGGATCTGGCGGGTGTTGGAAGTTATCAAGGGTTGGTTGGAATAAAAGATGTCATCTGGAGTCTAAGGGTTTGGGGTTGTGTACCTTATCCTGGATAACATGCATATGCCTAAACCTAGTTTTTAATAGTATCTTTTGTCGAGTCCTTCGGGAACTCTAAAATAATTTGAATGGTTTGTAATATGGATTCGATGTCTGTGTTGGATTTCTAAACAATGTTGTGGTCATGTTTTAAAACTTAATTTAATGGATGGACGTCTTTAGTTTTATCATATAGATGTTTGTTATGGTTGAATGCAATGATATTAAGCAAGTCACACATAATCACGCTTCCGCGAAAATCAGGGTGTGACAGTTTGGTATCAGAGCTTCGATTTTAGCGAACTAGGATTCTTTCTCGAGTCTAGACTACAATCATTAGGGCTCTCACGAAAAATATTTTTACAACATGTTTTCATTGCATACACAAAACGCCCAGATCCATGGAACAAACATTTTTACAAAAGGAAAGACAAGAAACATGATTGCAAGGTTTATATTTGTGGTTTAGTCTAGGAGACTAGGTGGTTTAGTCTGGGAGACTAGGTGGTCTAGTCTGGGAGACTAGGTGGTTTAGTCTGGGAGACTAGGAAGGATAGAAAGGATTCGTGAGGAATCATGAGGATACATGATTTCATGATACATTGTCTTTGATTGCATGCTAAATGATAGTGGTTAATATATGTGCATATGTTACGATTGTTCTGTTACAATCACTTTGTCTTCATCTGAGAGCGGATTGTCCGACGCCGATGACCCTATGGCTATTGTTTATGACGACGAGATTGCCCCAGAGCCAGAGATCTTTACATCCGATACTGAGAGCGACCTAAATATGCTATCAGACGACGACGACGACTTTCAGCCATTTGCATTACCTGATTTTGGTGATGACTTACCGCTTGTTGATGGTATTCCAGACGAGGATCCTTTTGTTATTCCCATTCCAGTCCACGATCATCTTATCACCGGGAATCCCGATGGTGAGCATATTGTGGCACTGATCCTCACTCCTGTTCCTTTAGTGGTCATCCCTCCTGAGGATTGGCCTTTTGATGATCTGTTTGACGATGATGTCAATCTATTTGTTGATGGTCCTCCCGATGACGCCCATGGCGATGGAGAGCTAGATGAGGGCGTTATTGCTAGTCCACTTCCTGAGATCCCTGTTATTGAGATTTCCTCTAACTCTAGTTTGCACTCTGTCTCAGAATCCTTTGAGTCTGTGATGTCTTCCGCCTTGCAGGCAGTTGGATTACGACGCTATGCCACTGATTCTGATGATGATACAGCCATGTCAGCTGCACCATCCCCTCCACATGATCCCGAGCCTGGTCTGGAACTAGATTTTGTTCCTGTTGATCAGCCTGACGTTGCACCTGCTGATCCTGAGCCCTTACCTGATCATGACCCTATTCCTTTTGGATTACCAGACATAGCACCCCTCATCCCTGATCCAGTTCCTGCACCCATTGACCCTCCTGTTATTGAGCCACTTATCCCTCCACCTGCACCCGCACCCGCTGTTATTGCTCCTTTTCACCATATGGAGTCTGATGTCCATCGTGTTGATTCACCTATCGTCTTCTTTCAGGACATACCCGCACCCTGTCCAGGGGAAGGTACTTCAGGCCAGCAGCCTAGTCATGATCCTTATGTGTCAGCAACTTTTCCACACACTCCCTAGTCTGCACCTTTTTCTCCTTTTAAATCTTCTCCACTTGATGAGCCACTCAGATGGTTCCCACCATATACTATGCCGATTTTCAGATCCTTACCATCCCTCTCAGTTTGTTGGTTATACACGGGATGAGTTACTTCTATCACTGCAGCTCCTGTATTAGATTATGAGTCGCATGATTTTGTAGCTTGAGATGATACCGCGTCCCCTGCCATGTCCTTGTCAGTCTACTTTCGTTCCCCCTCATTCATCACCGTCTCCATTTTCACATCCACCTGCACCTCTTACTCCTTTTCCAGAGTTTGATGCTCGATTTCTCACTGTCGAGCAACAGATCAATTATCTGTTGCGTCATGTTTATGAGCTTGAGGAGGAGCTTGCGCATGTGCGCAACTTGCTTTTCTTTCCTCCACCTCCTCCTGCACCACCACCATCAGCATAGTTGGTTTTTGGTTTTATGTAGGTTGCATTACTTTTGGTGAGAGCACCACTATTGAGCTAAGCTTGTGAAGCCTTTTGGAGACCACCCTTTTGATTGTATAACTTTTGTAGACTGATAGACTTGTTGGACAAGGGTAGTGTGACCCTGTGTTCCTTTTGATATGATACATTTGTAAAACATGTAACAATACTTTGTGGTCGATGATTAATGAAAGCTCAATCGTCATGTTCTCATTAAACACGCTGTTGATTTACATGTTTGTGCTATGATTGTGATGTTATATGCTTGCTTGCTATGATGAATGCTATTATACATATGCACTATATAGTTATTATACAAATAAGACCTAACCTATACAATCTTCTTTTTTAAAAGATGCCTCCTCGAAGGAACATTCAGTTGCCCACAACAGAGGCAGAACTACACGAACGGATTTCACAGGCAATCGCACAGCATGAGGCCCTTCCCTCTGAACACAGCGGAGGCACCTCAGGAAATAACCCGCCTCACAATAATGTTTAAGTCACCAAAGACACATTACAATACGTTTGGACATTTCCATGTGTGTTTGCTAATACTTTCTGTGAATGATGTTGCCTGTACAGGCTGTACTTACAAGCAGTTCCTTGACTGCACGCCTCTGAACTTTAACGGCACTGGAGGTGCCGTAGCGTTTGTAAGATGGGCTGAGAAGACAGATTCTGTGCTGGGAATGAGCAAGTGTGCGCCAGAGCACTAGGTCACTTACATCTCTGGAATGTTTCTCGATGGAGCCCTGTCATGGTGGAACCTTCAGGTTCAGACTTTAGGTGTCACACCCCGATATTTCCATGTATTACCGGTAGGCCCGGTGGGGAGTATCATGACGTAGTTGATATCATCATAGACAATTTATCACAGTTTATATACACAGCGGAATTCGAAAGATAAAATCAATACAAACCGAATGAAAGTAATATCATTTATTACATCTAAGCTTGCAAGACTCTTTATTGATGCTAGGAGTAGCCAGCCTATTCCGTTTAGTACCTGCACTTAGCCTTTTGGAAAATACGTCAGTTTACACTGGTAAATACAATTAACCGACTCATTTTGAAAATGTTTAATAAAATTGATTTGAATGCACAAGGCACAAAATATCTTTTATAACTTGGGACAATTATTTAAAAATAATCTTGTATACAGATTTAAATGTTTACCGTCTGTCAGGGCCGGTTAGAAGAGCCAGACAAGATTAACTGACACACCACAGGTATAATACCCACAATGAATTTTCCTTATTGTGGGGTACCTTTTATACATACGCAACTTTCGGGTGTATGCCTACACCCCGTACTTAAGTCGTAGCAATTTCGATGAATGAGCCGAGGATATCCAGGACATGGTCATTAACCCCCCAAAAGCCATATACCAAACAAAGCAGATTAAAACGGGTTATGCAATATATATTAATCACAATCCGATTTAAAAACAATTACATACCCGACCAAGCGGTATTATTATAATACCGTATCCCAAGCCTGTATAACGGAAAATAAGTTAAAAGTATTTACCTGAGCAAGTATATATCACAATCAGCGAGTGCAAGTATCTTTTACTGGTCTCCTAATCTGGAATGAAGGTTTTAATAACCTATTAGATTCCTAACGTGTCACACCCCCAAAATCCACCATGCGGAGTACCACCGCTTGGAGGCGTGACGTGACCAGGATCGAGCCACCAATCTTATTGAACAACATAATTAAGTAAATAAAACCAAACACAATACGATTGGTGACCAAAAGGAAGTAAACCGATTTTAGGTTAACAGCGGAAGCATAAAACATAAGTTCAAAACGTAAGTCCATAGTTCATAAGTTTCAAGTCCAAAACGTAGGTTAAATAAGTTCATAAAGTTTATTCATTACGTACGGGACATATCAGTTCGCATCCCACAACGACCACCTCCATATGCAAGCTCCATAGCATCTAATGACCTACAAAGCATGTAATAACGAGTCAACAACAAAGTTGAGTGAGTTCACGGATGGTTGTCCATTTTAGAGTTGTTTCCAAAAACATAGTTTATTCTCATTCGGCTATCCATCCGTGGGGGTTACCCCATAGTTCGAAAACGTTTATTAGTTAACCATCCCATGTCCACCTTCCCTGGCTATCCAGCCCGGCACTTTGGCCGTGGGGAGCTGCCCCAGTATTTTAAACTACCAGACTCGTTTATCATATCGACTACTAACAAAAATCAATTGTGCCCTAGCGTCGGTGTTCTATCACCACCGACGTGCCATAGTCCATTAGTACACACCCGTCCAACTGGCACGGTGTGCGGTTTGTTAAACCTAATAGCGCTATTAACTAATGACCCGCTCGCCATAGCCTCGGCGATTAAGTCGATACAAAAAGGGAGGGACTTCGCTGATAGAGTTCTAGTCCAGTAAGTCTAACACGTCCCAACAGGACGAGGAATTTACATTCCTGAACACGTCTCAAAGGACGAGGAATCCCTATTCCTGTACCCATTCCCATTCCCACCGGGAATTTACCATGCTTTGTAGAAAAGTGTGAACTCACCTCGGTTTGCTCGGTTAGACTCTCAAATATAGTTAACAGTCAAGGTCGGTCAATCACATCCTAATAAGGTACGGATAACGATCAGTTTCTCATGCATAACACGTATCCTACGTATGGTTTATTTGCACATTACTTCTACCACATAACAGGTACACACTTTAACGATTTATGCCCATATAAACTTCCCATCCATTCCCCACTCATAAACAAACATACGATATTGCACGTAACACATATAACATGTTAGATCATTCACCGATAGCATACTCGACATTTAGACACGCAAGTCACAACTTATGTGAATTCAGCATTAATATTCAAAACCGGCTGTTTTCGGACATTTAAATAAAATAGTTACATTATTCCAAAAATTCCCAAATTTTTACAGAATGTCTTAAACGTTCCATATTTTATTGTGTAAAAATATCAGGGTCCGGTTCATTACCAATATTTTATAAAAATTCATATTCCGGACTGAACTCAGATTTATGTATTTCTGATCACAGTCCACGGAACAATTTATTAAAAATTCATCGAGTGTCCGATTTACGAAATTCCAGTGGGGTAATTACAAATGCATCGGTTTTCATCTACTGTACAAATTTCATGGTCCGATTCATCACAAAACTCAGGTTATGACTGAAAGTATGACACCCATTTATTGCTGTCAAAATTCAGCTTAAGTTGCTGTTACAAATTAATACTTTAAAAATAGTAAACGAAGTCCAAAAATTACGATTCCGGTGCCATTAGAACCGTATTTCATAATAACATATTTTAGATTCAAAATATCGGTTTTTCATTGAGTTTATGGCCTGTTTACAGCCAACTGAAGTTGGCTGTAAAAGTTGGACAGATTCTGATTTTCAGTGTTTAACCTTCTAAATCGTGTTCGATCGATTCCGTTAACAAGTTTAGTGACCACAACAACATGACACATTAATATTAATCAGTAAAACATCAGATAATCAACCAATAATCATAATCACACAAGATCTACATGATTTACACTAATATTCATCCATTAACCACCTTGTTCATCACTTTAGTAGACTTTTAGTTGGTGATCTTATATGTTAGTGATTTTCAACCGACGAAACTCTTATTAACCACTTTAGAATAGATCAAGAAGATGTTTAGAGTCACTTACTACTAGCTCGAGGCTAGGGAAGATTCAAGGCGAAAACTAGGTGGTTAATAGCGAATGGAGAAGGTCCTTCAACTTCCGAGCGCACCAAGCTTCGTTGTTCACCTTCTTACACCTATGGATGTTCTTGGATTGCTTGAAGATGATCAAATGATGGTGGTGATGGTGCTACTTGTGGCTGGCCGAACCAAAGAAAGAGAGAGAGAGATAGTGCCAAGTTTTCTTGTGAAGTGTTTGAATGAAATATGAACTTATGGGTTTACTTATAGACCATTTATCTTAATTAACCATTGGATCTTGTGCTCCCAAGATATTAAACATGTCTAAATAAAATAATCAAGTGTGTAAGGATGTGTCCCCTACATGGGACCGATTTGGTTATGGGGGAGGGGTATTTGGTTTGGTTTCAATTGATTAGTTAGTAACTAGTTATGTGTAGTTAGGGATTTAAGTTAGTTACTAGTGTGTCATGAATTATAACGGGTGTTCGGGTACCCTAACTAGCTCAGAAAAGAAAAGCAATGTCATTGACAATATTTTCATGTCCCGGGTGATGTCCGGTTGTTCGGTTCGATACTGTTCCGTTAAACTGCTTAATTAATCCGTAAAGCGTCCTAATTATATATTTTGTAACGTTTTTACTTTCTAACACTTAGGAAAATATAACGGACTATTTAGTGACCTTTCTGTACACTATTAGTATATTAACAAGTACGTGTAAGCATAACACAGATATCAGAAAGCAGTTAAGTGATTCCACACAGTCGTCAAGCACATTAATTATTATTAATAAATTGTACGGTATACATGGAATTTTGAGGGTTGTCACATTCTCCCCCTGTTAAGAGAATTTCGTCCCGAAATTTAGCGCGTGGTTACTGAGGAAGCTAGTTAAGTTGCGTTGTTTTCCTGATTTTCCTGGGGTGTCACATCATCCCCCCGTTGATTTGGAATTTCGTCCCGAAATTCTGCAGTAGCTTCAGCCTCAGTAGTGGTTGCGTTTTTCTTAAACAGTTGGGGATACTTGAGTTTCATTTGGTCTTCTCATTCCCAGGTATACTCTGGGCCACGACGAGCATTCCAACGAACTCGAACGAGAGGTATTCTTGTGTGCTTGAGAATCTTAACATCTCGATCAGTAATCTCTACTGGTTCCTCGACGAATCGCAGCTGGTCGTCGATTGTGAGTTCCTTGAGAGGAACTATGAGGGTCTCGTCTGACAGACACTTCTTCAGATTTGACACGTGGAATACGTTGTGAACTCCGCTGAGTTTTCAGGTAGATCCAACCTGTAGGCGACTTTGCCAATTTTCTCAATGACTTCGAATGGTCCGACATAACGTGGATTGAGTTTGCCTCGTTTGCCAAAGCGGACTACACCTTTCCAAGGTGAGACTTTGAGTAGCACTCGATCCCCAACCTGAAGCTCGAGTGGTTTTCTTCCCTTATCAGCATAGCTTTTCTGACGGTCACGAGCTGCCGCCATTCGCTGTCGTATCTGAGCAATTCTCTCGGTGGTATCTACCACAAGTTCTGGGCCAGTGATTTGGCTGTCACCAACTTCTGCCCAACAGAGAGGTGATCGGCATTTGCGTCCGTACAATGCCTCAAACGGAGCAGCTTGGATGCTGGTGTGGTAGCTGTTGTTGTACGAAAACTCCACTAGCGGGAGGTGCCTTTCCCAGCCATTACCAAAATCGATTACACATGCCCTAAGCATGTCTTCAAGGGTTTGGATGGTACGTTCAGATTGCCCATCCGTCTGCGGGTGATAAGCGGTGCTCATATCTAAACGTGAGCCAAAGGACTTGTGCATTGCTTGCCACAGTTCAGAAGTAAAACGTGCGTCACGATCAGATATAATAGAGGTTGGCACTCCGTGCCTTGATACCACTTCCTTTAGGTAAATGTCTGCAAGAGTGGAAAACTTATCCGTTTCTTTGATAGCCAGAAAATGTGCAGACTTGGTTAATCGATCTACGATCACCCAAATGGTCTCGTTTCCGCGTTGAGATCTGGGCAGGCCGGTAACGAAATCCATGGAAATTTGCTCCCATTTCCATTTCGGGATCTCCGATTGTTGAAGTAGGCCTGATGGTTTCTGATATTTAGACTTGACTCTCGCACAAGTCAAGCACTTGCTGACGTAGGTTGCTATGTGGGCTCTCATGCCAGGCCACCAGTATGTGGTCTTTAAGTCATGGTACATCTTATCCGAACCAGGATGTACTGAATAACGAGACTTATGTGCTTCGTCCATCACAAGCTCGCGTAAGTTGCCATAGAGTGGAACCCAAATACGCCCTGTTACATAGTAGGCGCCGTCTTCCTTTTGTTCTAGCCGTTGCCTCGATCCTCGTAGGGACTCAGCCCTGATGTTCTCTGCTTTCAATGCTTCGACCTGGGCATCTCGAATTTGAGCGGGAAGGTTGGATTGGATGGTAAGCTGTAAAGCACGTACACGCCTAGGTATGGTATCCTTTCGACTGAGGGCGTCGGCCACAACATTGGCTTTACCCGGATGATACTTGATTGCGCATTCGTAATCGTTCAAGAGCTCAACCCATCGGCATTGACGCATGTTTAACTCCTTTTGCTTGAAGATATGCTCGAGACTCCTGTGATCGGTGTAAATGGTGCACTTGGTACCGTACAGGTAATGTCTCTATATCTTAAGCGCGAAAACAACTGCTCCCAGCTCCAGATCGTGAGTAGTGTAATTTCTTTCGTGAACCTTGAGTTGGCGTGATGCGTAGGCAATGACCTTGTCACGTTGCATCAACACGCAACCAAGTCTTTGGATGGAAGCATCGCAGTAAACCACAAAATCATATGTGCCCTCAGGCAATGAGAGGATAGGCGTGCTACAAATTATATCCTTCAAGTGCTGAAATGCGGACTCCTATGCATCACCCCAACGATAGGTGACACCCTTCTGAGTCAGTGAAGTGAGAGGTTGCGCAATCTTGGAGAAATCTTTTATAAACCTTCTGTAATATCCGGCCAAACCCAAGAATTGGCGGATTTCTGTTGGTGTACGGGGTGCAGGCCAGTTCTTGATCGATTCAACCTTAGATGGATCCACATGAATTCCATCCTTGTTTACCACATGGCCTAGAAAGTGGACTTCGCGAAGCCAGAAGTCACATTTCGAAAACTTGGCATACAACTGCTCTGTTCGAAGAAGTTCCAGCATAAGCCGTAGATGTTGCTCATGTTCCTCCTGACTTTTCGAATAGATCAGGATGTCATCGATGAAAACAATAACGAACTTATCCAGGTAAGGCTTGCACACTCGGTTCATGAGATCCATGAAGACCGCTGGTGCATTCGTCAGCCCGAATGGCATAACCAGAAACTCGTAATGGCCGTAACGGGTTCTGAATGCTGTTTTAGAGACGTCCTCATCTCGGACTCTCAGCTGATGGTATCCCGATCTCAAATCAATCTTGGAGTAATAGCTCGACCCTTGCAACTGGTCGAACAAGTCGTCAATACGTGGAAGAGGATAACGATTCTTCATAGTCAACTTGTTAAGTTCACGATAGTCAATACACATCCTGAAGGTACCGTCTTTCTTCTTCACGAATAAGACTGGAGCTCCCCAGGGCGAAGAGCTAGGACGTATAAAACCCTTTTCCAAGAGTCCTTGTAATTGCGTGGACAGTTCTTCGAGTTCTGATGGAGCTAGACGATATGGTGCTCGAGCCACGGGCGCTGCTCCAGGGGCTAGCTCGATTTGAAACTCAACTTGGCGATGAGGTGGAAGACCAGGTAATTCCTCAGGAAATACCTCGGGAAAATCGCGCACAATAGGGATGTCTTCAATTTTCTTCTCTTCCGTTGATGTGTCAGTAACGAGTGCTAAAATGGCAGTGTGGCCCTTTCGCAAACACTTCTGGGCCTTAAGGAAAGAGATGATGCCTTCGACAGCACCACTCTTGTCGCCACGAATCATGAGAGGCTCTTCACCAGAACGAGGAATGCGGACGATTTTCTCCTTGCAAACAATCTCCGCTTGATGATGAGATAGCCAATCCATCCCAATAACGACATCGAAACTACCCAGGGTGATAGGAATGAGATCGATAGAGAAAGTCTGACCAGCTAAGACGAGGTTACAACCTTTAGCTACGTGTGTGGCTTCAAAACTTTTACCATTGGCTAGTTCTACCGTGTGTTTGGTGTTCAGGAGTGTTGGAGTGCGCTTAAGCAATTGACTAACTTTTAAGGATACGTAATCTAGTATCGGCACCCGAATCAAACAAAACAGTAACAAAGAAGTCGTCCAGAAGGAACTTACCCATTACTGCGTTGGGATCGTTCTTTGCATCACTCTGAAGATTTCAAGGAGTGATCACCGAGGATTGAGAGTCGAGCCTTCCAAACTTTCTATGCTAGAGGGTGTTCATTTCAGTGTCTTTGCATGGTGGAGCGAGAGCGAAATGTCACCGTGGTAAGAGAATGACGGTTTGGTCTAAGCAAATGGTAGAAATTAGACATAACATAAACCAATAATCATGTGTAGGTACAAAAGCTAGTGTAAAGATTCCGCGTATTTAAGAAGACTGTCATGGAATAATACGATTTCTTATAGTGTAAGGTGGATCAGGTAAGCTTATAGATTATCGTGTTCGCCTGTAGGTTGAGTGATCCATATCTCCGCTCTCGAACGTTCTGAAGACTATCTCATCAGTAAGGGCATCCATTCGCTAGGTTGGGTTTACGAAGGGGGTAAATCAAGTAGAAGAAGCATTAACCATCCAATAAGGTAATGGGGGAAATCTTGTGATCGGTGGGAATAGTGGTGTGGTTGTTGGCGTTTCGTTAAATCAATTGCCAATCGAAGAAACAGGGAATTAATGAGGTTCATGCGAAGAATTGAGCGAAAACAGGGGTCCACCAATAACGGAAGAATTCGACCAAGTAATATGTCGCTTAGAAGCAATTCTAGTAGTGAGGTGTGGCGGCATGACCCAAAAAGGGAAGTTCATTGCATTACGATCACGGAAGTATATCGCTTGTCCAAAATAGAGTTTGGTTGGTAGGGTTGCGAGTTGCAAAGCGACGAACGCGTGTAACTGTGGCTGCTTCGTTTCTGGTAACGACGACCAGTGGAGATGATGAGGTCCGTCAACAGGGATGCGTGGGTATAGTTCTCCAAAACCCGTGTTCGTTTGAGCCAGGTCTGGTCTTTGTGAATGTTGACGTACAAACCGAATGTACGGAGGGTCAGATGGTGACGTCATGTCGAATTAAGCGTGTAAATAGATAAAATGCATAAACAGTTGTCGTAGCGGGGTGACGAGAAATCAGAAAAGAATTTGACCATCACTTGTCAAATTTCAAGTAAACAATTGCATATCATAATGAACGCAGTAGGGCCAATAGACAACACGCTACTACCCTAAATAAACACACCATAGACACCACACCGGACAAAAGTAATCTAGCAAGTAAGAAATATAAACTTAAATCATACCACCTAGTGTGTTGAGTCTTGCACGTGGAGCGAAGCGTCGTTGTGGATCATTGAGCACTGTACAGGTTATAGTCTGGTTTTAACAAAAACTTTTCCCTTATTAAAACCAAGTTCACTATAACCAATGGCTCTGATACCAATCTGTCACACCCCCAAAATCCACCATGCGGAGTACCACCGCTTGGAGGCGTGACGTGACCAGGATCGAGCCACCAATCATATTGAACAACATAATTAAGTAAATAAAACCAAACACAATACGATTGGTGACCAAAAGGAAGTAAACCGATTTTAGGTTAACAGCGGAAGCATAAAACATAAGTTCAAAACATAAGTCCATAGTTCATAAGTTTCAAGTCCAAAACGTAGGTTAAATAAGTTCATAAAGTTTATTCATTACGTACGGGACATATCAGTTCGCATCCCACAACGACCACCTCCATATGCAAGCTCCATAGCATCTAATGACCTGCAAAGCATGTAATAACGAGTCAACAACAAAGTTGAGTGAGTTCACAGTTGGTTGTCCATTTTAGAGTTGTTTCCAAAAACATAGTTTATTCTCATTCGGCTATCCAGCCGTGGGGGTTACCCCATAGTTCGAAAACGTTTATTAGTTAACCATCCCATGTCCACCTTCCCTGGCTATCCAGCCCGGCACTTTGGCCGTGGGGAGCTGCCCCAGTATTTTAAACTACCAGACTCGTTTATCATATCGACTACTAACAAAAATCAATTGTGCCCTAGCGTCGGTGTTCTATCACCACCGACGTGCCATAGTCCATTAGTACACACCCGTCCAACTGGCACGGTGTGCGGTTTGTTAAACCTAATAGCGCTATTAACTAATGACCCGCTCGCCATAGCCTCGGCGATTAAGTCGATACAAAAAGGGAGGGACTTCGCTGATAGAGTTCTAGTCCAGTAAGTCTAACACGTCCCAACAGGACGAGGAATTTACATTCCTGAACACGTCTCAAAGGACGAGGAATCCCTATTCCTGTACCCATTCCCATTCCCACCGGGAATTTACCATGCTTTGTAGAAAAGTGTGAACTCACCTCGGTTTGCTCGGTTAGACTCTCAAATATAGTTAACAGTCAAGGTCGGTCAATCACGTCCTAATAAGGTACGGATAACGATCAGTTTCTCATGCATAACACGTATCCTACGTATGGTTTATTTGCACATTACTTCTACCACATAATAGGTACACACTTTAACGATTTATGCCCATATAAACTTCTCATCCATTCCCCACTCATAAACAAACATACGATATTGCACGTAACACATATAACATGTTAGATCATTCACCGATAGCATACTCGACATTTAGACACGCAAGTCACAACTTATGTGAATTCAGCATTAATATTCAAAACCGGCTGTTTTCGGACATTTAAATAAAATAGTTAAATTATTCCAAAAATTCCCAAATTTTTACAGAATGTCTTAAACGTTCAATATTTTATTGTGTAAAAATATCGGGGTCCGGTTCATTACCAATGTTTTATAAAAATTCATATTCCGGACTGAACTCAGATTTATGTATTTCTGATCACAGTCCACGGAACAATTTATTAAAAATTCATCGAGTGTCCGATTTACGAAATTCCAGTGGGGTAATTACAAATGCATCGGTTTTCATCTACTGTACAAATTTCATGGTCCGATTCATCAGAAAACTCAGGTTATGACTGAAAGTATGACACCCATTTATTGCTGTCAAAATTCAGCTTAAGTTGCTGTTACAAATTAATACTTTAAAAATAGTAAACGAAGTCCAAAAATTACGATTCCGGTGCCATTAGAACCGTATTTCATAATAACATATTTTAGATTCAAAATATCGGTTTTTCGTTGAGTTTATGGCCTGTTTACAGCCAACTGAAGTTGGCTGTAAAAGTTGGACAGATTCTGATTTTCAGTGTTTAACCTTCTAAATCGTGTTCGATCGATTCCGTTAACAAGTTTAGTGACCACAACAACATGACACATTAATATTAATCAGTAAAACATCAGATAATCAACCAATAATCATAATCACACAAGATCTACATGATTTACACTAATATTCATCCATTAACCACCTTGTTCATCACTTTAGTAGACTTTTAGTTGGTGATCTTATATGTTAGTGATTTTCAACCGACGAAACTCTTATTAACCACTTTAGAATAGATCAAGAAGATGTTTAGAGTCACTTACTACTAGCTCGAGGCTAGGGAAGATTCAAGGCGAAAACTAGGTGGTTAATAGCGAATGGAGAAGGTCCTTCAACTTCCGAGCGCACCAAGCTTCGTTGTTCACCTTCTTACACCTATGGATGTTCTTGGATTGCTTGAAGATGATCAAATGATGGTGGTGATGGTGCTACTTGTGGCTTGCCGAACCAAAGAAAGAGAGAGAGAGATAGTGCCAAGTTTTCTTGTGAAGTGTTTGAATGAAATATGAACTTATGGGTTTACTTATAGACCATTTATCTTAATTAACCATTGGATCTTGTGCTCCCAAGATATTAAACATGTCTAAATAAAATAATCAAGTGTGTAAGGATGCGTCCCCTACATGGGACCGATTTGGTTATGGGGGAGGGGTATTTGGTTTGGTTTCAATTGATTAGTTAGTAACTAGTTATGTGTAGTTAGGGATTTAAGTTAGTTACTAGTGTGTCATGAATTATAACGGGTGTTCGGGTACCCTAACTAGCTCAGAAAAGAAAAGCAATGTCATTGACAATATTTTCATGTCCCGGGTGATGTTCGGTTGTTCGGTTCGATACTGTTCCGTTAAACTGCTTAATTAATCCGTAAAGCGTCCTAATTATATATTTTGTAACGTTTTTACTTTCTAACACTTAGGAAAATATAACGGACTATTTAGTGACCTTTCTGTACACTATTAGTATATTAACAAGTACGTGTAAGCATAACACAGATATCAGAAAGCAGTTAAGTGATTCCACACAGTCGTCAAGCACATTAATTATTATTAATAAATTGTACGGTACACATGGAATTTTGAGGGTTGTCACATAACGGGTCCTAATTAAGTCTAAACTTAGACCGGTTAGTTTTAAAAGAAGATACACGGTTCAAAAAGCATGATTAAGCGAGGACCGGAATAGAATGTGATTTATGCCCGACAAGTTTGAAGACTTGTATAATATGGGTAAACTAAACACATTCTGGATTTTGAGATAAAAATGATAAGGTTTGACCCGTTTCGGTTAATTTATTTAAACTAGTTACATAAACCGTACCGAACATGAAAAATGCATAACGGGTAAACAAATGAGTCATGAACAGGTTTTCTAAGTTAATATGTCCTAAATATGTTGTGATATCAGTAGGATACCTTCCAATATGCCCAAAATGGATTTAAACTCAAATTATGCCCCAGGGGTATTTTGGTCATTTTAAAGCTTATAAAAGAGTTTAATTATTAATCTGAGTTTCAGGTCTGATATAATCAGTAAAAATATTTATTTTTATAAGTCATAACAGTAGGGTATTGCATATATGTGAAATTTACCTTTTATAACCAAACTATGCACCATAGGGGCATTTTGGTAATTTCACATAAGCTTTAAAGGTCAAAATTAGAATTCTGAGTTCAAAACTTTTGCTTACTGTTTAATTATAAAGATTTACTTAAAAAATCAGTAGGTACTAAGTCTTATATGTTACAAACAGTTTTAACCCATACTATGCGCTTAAAACGCGTAAAAGTCGGTTTTAAGCGATTTTTGGGTTTAAATAGGAAATCTGAGTTTTTGATCAGTTTATAAAGTTCAAAATATTTTATTTATCATATAAAATCAGTAGAAAAAAGTTTGGTGTCAAAATATTATGTAAAACTCATTTTATTCAAGAAAAAGGTATAACCGACAATTACCGAATTATAGCAAGAACCCTATGTTATGCTCAACTTAAAAATACATAAAAATCTTCAAAAATCCCAAAATATTATATTACATCTGTGGGTAAAAATTTTGGTGTCAAAATTTGGGTTTAGATAGGCTTTATGCTAATTACGCCGTTTAATTAATAAAAAACTTCTTAATTACGATATTGAGCATATCTCCTAATCTAGACCTCAAACTGATGTCAAATTTTAGGACAAGTTTATAAATCAGTAATAAAGGTTTTTTTCCTCTCACATTTTCAAAAATCTCGTTTTAAAGTCAAAAGGGCATAATGGTCAACATTTAGGCATTATAACGGAAACATGCAAATGAATCGGATAACTAAGGAACCAAATTGTATAACCTCAAAGGGTTACACTAACCTATAAACTGGTCCTAATAGAGCTCTAAGGCATTTCTAAAATATGCTACATTGGGTCAGAACTGAAAGTCAAAGCAAAAGTCTACTTTTGCGACTTTCGGTTCCGAACCGAGCCTAAACTGAAAATTGTCGGGTTGAACATGTTTAGACATGTTCTTACATTAATTACCAAGTTATACAACTGATAAAACAGGTTTCATGGCTTCTACATTGTTAATTATGTGTTTATTCGAAAATTAGCTTTCTGTTGACTTTTTATAATTAAGTTTGACCCGACAATTGACCTAGTTAGAGTGGAAATCAGAGGGTGCCCTTTTAAGGGTTTATTACCCACATAATTGCCAACTCAAAGCTACTTTCAATTCGAGAATTGACTGGACCATTAGTGATTAATCACTAAGTCAAACCTTAATTACGACGGGTTTGACTTTAGGCGATTAAACTAATAAAACATGAGTTAGAGAGGTTAAGGACACTTACAAAGGTCCTAAGCACGATTTTGGAACTTAAGAAAACTTGCTTGAGGGTCAGGAAGCTCCAGAGAAGTTCTTGGAGTGAGTTGAAGTAGCTTTGAAATGAGCAAGAACAATGGTTGCAACATGAAGCTCTTATATAGCCAAGAACAAGTCACAAGATCATTCCACAATAGTCTACAGATGTTCCCTGATCATTTACAAGTGTCCATATGCATGAAAAACCACTGAAACAGCCCCTGAATTGGAATACAAGGCTTCTACGGTGGTGGAACTGGTTGTACTCACAGGTGTGCATGAAATCTGCCCCGATCAGGCTGTCGCGTCGCGCGACGGCAAAGAGCTTCAGTGGTGGGGCAGCGCCAGCATGTAGGTAACCAGCCAAACAAGTTTAAAACTTGGCAGTTTTGACCCCTGGACCTTTAAAACCTCAAATCTTTCATTTAAGCACAATTAACCTATGAGATTTATATTTTTGTGATCCATGATATATAATCAAACATCATGAGGTCCGGTTTCATTAAACGATAACCGAAAACACAAGTTTTGCCTCGTTGACGCTTTTAACCCCTAAATTACGAAAGTTAACGTATCTTCCTCATATGTTATCGAAACCTTGTGAAATTTTTATCACTTATTATTGGAAGTATAATTAATCATTACAAGGCTCTGGGTTTTCTAAAAGGTCACTCAGAGGTATAACTTAAACATGTTGACACTTTTAACCCTCACGTCTTGTAAACTTTCACTTTCTTCCACAAAAGGTTTCATATGCTTCATGATTCATTCGTTTAAGGGTATAAACATCATGTAGGGTTGTTAAAAGGCATAATTATCAAATGCTGACACTTTGAATCCTTATATACATATACTTTCTTCGTTTTTCAACTTTAGTCCCTCATATTCAATTTGTAACACGTTTAAAGTCCATGACACGTGTCGATACTATATTGGACATGATTTTACGAGGTGTTACATCCTCACCCCCTTAAAAGAAATCTCGACCTAGATATTTACTGAAATAAATGAGGGTACTTCTCTTTCATTGTGGACTCTACCTCCCACGTGTACTCGGGACCTCTACGGGCATCCCATTTAACTTTTACAATTGGCATGTGCTTCCTTCGAAGCTTCTTAACCTGTCGATCCTCGATTGACAAAGGTTTTTCTACAAATTTTAAGATCTCATCAATATGCACATCTTTATGTGGCATAACTAGTGACTCATTAGCTAGACATTTCTTCAGATTGCAAATGTGGAATACATTATGAATACCACTGAGCTCTTCAGGCAGGTTTAACTTGTAAGCCACTGATCCGACACATTCGATGATCTCAAATGGTCCTATATATCTTGGTTTTAACTTGCCTTTCTTGCCAAATCACATTACCCCTTTCCAGGGTGATACCTTCAGTAACACTTTGTCACCAACCTCAAACTTTAGAGGTTTACGCCTTTTATCTGCGTAGCTTTTCTGCCTATCTCTGGCAGCTTTGAAATGATCTTGTATCTGTACAATCTTATATGTTGTCTCCAGGACTATATCAGGTCCTGTTAGTTGGACATCTCCAACTTCTACCCAACAAACGGGCGTCCTGTACTTTCTCCCATATAACGCTTCAAAAGGTGCAGCTTGTATACTGGAATGATAGCTATTATTATATGAAAATTCTATCAGTGGAAGATGATCATCCCAACTTCCACTTAAGTCAATAACACAAGCTCGTAGCATATCTTCGAGTGTTTACGCTCGCTTTGACCATCCGTCTGAGGATGATAGGGTGTGCTGAAGTTCAATCGAGTGCCTAGGGATTGCTGAAAATTTTTCCAGAAATGCGATGTAAACGTCGTATCCCTATCAGAGATGATAGACATTGGCACTCAGTGGAGAGATACAATCTCATCCACGTACAGCTGAGCTAACTTATCTGAGTTGTGTGTTTCCTTAATAGGTAAGAAGTGGGCTGACTTAGTCAGTCTATCCACTATAACCCAAATAGTATCATTTCCTCTCTTCGTCTTTGGTAACTTGGTGATAAAATCCATAGTCACCATTTCCCACTTCCAGGTGGGAAGTTCAGGCTGTTGTAGCAAACCTGACGGCTTCTGGTGTTCTGCTTTAACTTGAGCACATGTCAGACATTTGGCCACATAAGTGGCTATAGACTTCTTTAAGCCTATCCACCAATAATTCGCCTTCAAATCCTGGTTTGAACATAAGTGGCTATAAACATATAAGCTTGCAAGACTCTTTATTGATGCTAGACTTCTTTAAGCCTATCCACCACATGTCAGACATTTGGCCACATAAGTGGCTATAAACATCTAAGCTTGCAAGACTCTTTATTGATGCTAGGAGTAGCCAGCCTATTCCGTTTAGTACCTGCACTTAGCCTATTGGAAAATACGTCAGTTTACACTGGTAAATACAATTAACCGACTCATTTTGGAAATGTTTATAAAATATCTTTTATAACTTGGGACAATTATTTAAAAATAATCTTGTATACAGATTTAAATGTTTAGCGTCTGTCAGGGCCGGTTAGAAGAGCCGGGCAAGATTAACTGACACACCACAGGTATAATACCCACAAGGAATTTTCCTTATTGTGGGGTACCTTTTATACATACACAACTGTCGGGTGTATGCCTACACCCCGTGCTAAAGTCGTGGCCATTTCAATGAATGAGCCGAGGATATCTAGGACATGGTCATTAACCCCCCAAAAGCCATATACCAAACAAAACAGACTAAAACGGGTTATGCAATATATATTAATCACAATCCGATTTAAAAACAATTACATACCCGACTAAGCGGTATTATTATAATATCGTATCCCAAGCCCGTATAACGGAAAATAAGTTAAAAGTATTTACCTGAGCATGTATATATCACAATCAGCGAGTGCAAGTATCTTTTACTGGTCTCCTAATCTGGAACAAAGGTTTTAATAACCTATTAGATTCCTAACGGGTCTTAATTAAGTCTAAACTTAGACCGGTTAGTTTTAAAAGAAGATACACGGTTCGAAACGCATGATTAAGCGAGGACCGGAATAGAATGTGATTTAGACCTGACAAGTTTGAAGACTTGTATAATATGGGTAAAATAAACACATTCTGGATTTTGAGATAAAAATGACAAGGTTTGACCCGTTTCGGTTAATTTATGCAAACTAGTTACATAAACCGTACCGAACGCGAAAAATGCATAACGGGTAAACAAATGAGTCATGAACAGGTTTCCTAAGTTAATATGCCCTAAATATGTTGTGATATCAGTACGATACCTTCCATTATGCCCCGAAGGGGTATTTTGGTCATTTTAAAGCTTATAAAAGAGTTTAATTATTAATCTGAGTTTCAGGTCTAATATAATTAGTAAAAATATTTATTTTAATAAGTCATAACAGTAGGGTATTGCATATATGTGAAATTTACCTTTTATAACCAAACTATGCACTGTAGGGGCATTTTGGTAATTTCACATAAGTTTTAATGGTCAAAATTAGAATTCTGAGTTCAAAACTTTTGCTTACTGTTTAATTATAAAAATTTACTTAAAACATCAGTAGGTACTAAGTCTTATATGTTAAAAATAGTTTTAACCCATACTATGCGCTTAAAACGCGTAAAAGTCGTTTTTAAGCGATTTTTGGGTTTAAATAGGAAATCTGAGTTTTTGATCAGTTTATAAAGTTCAAAATATCTTATTTATCATATAAAATCAGTAGCAAAAAGTTTGGTGTCAAAATATTATGTAAAACTCATTTTATTCAAGAAAAGGGTATAACTGACAATTACCGAATTATAGCAAGAACCCTATGTTATGCTCAGCTTAAAAATACATAAAAATCTTCAAAAATCCCAAAATATTATATTACATCTGTGGGTAAAAAGTTTGGTGTCAAAATTTGGGTTTAGATAGGTTTTATGCTAATTATGCCGTTTAATTAATAAAAAGCTTCTTAATTACGATATTGAGCATATCTCCTAATCTAGACCTCAAACTGATGTCAATTTTTTAGGACAAGTTTATAAATCAGTAGTATAGGTGTTTGTCCTCTCACATTTTCAAAAATCTCGTTTTATAGTCAAAATGGCATAATTGTCAACATTTAGGCATATAACAGAAACATGCAAATGAATCGGATAACTAAAGAACCAAGTTGTATAACCTCAGAGGGTTACACTAACCTATAACCTGGTCCTAATAGAGCTCTAAGGCATTTCTAAAATATACTACATTGGGTCAGAACTAAAAGTCAAAGAAAAAGTCTACTTTTGTGACTTTCGGTTCCGAACGGAGCCTAAACTGAGGGTTGAACATGTTTAGACATGATCTTACATTAATTACCAAGTTATACAGGTGATAAAACAGGTTTCATGGCTTCTACATTGTTAATTATGTGTTTATTCGAAAATTAGCTTTCTGGTGACTTTTTATAATTAAGTTTGACCCGACAATTGACCTAGTTAGAGTGGAAATCAGAGGGTGCCCTTTTAAGGGTTTATTACCCACATAATTACCAACTCAAAGCTACTTTCAATTCAAGAATTGACTGGACCATTAGTGATTAATCACTAAGTCAAACCTTAATTATGACGGGTTTGGCTTTAGGCCATTAAACTAATAAAACACGAGTTAGAGAGGTTAAGGACACTTACAAAGGTCCTAAGCACGATTTTGGAACTTAAGAAAACTTGCTTGAGGGTCAGGAAGCTCCAGAGAAGTCATTGGAGTGAGTTGAAGTAGCTTTGAAATGAGCAAGAACAATGGTTGCAACATGAAGCTCTTATATAGCCTAGAACAAGTCACAAGATCATTCCACAATAGTCTACAGATGTTCCCTGATCATTTACAAGTGTCCCTATGCATGAAAAACCACTGAAACAGCCCCTGAATTCGAATACAAGGCTTCTAAGGCGGTGGAACTGGCTGTACTCGCAGGTGTGCATGAAATCTGCCCAGATCAGGCCGTCGCATCACGCGATGACATAGTGCTTCAGTGGTGGGGCAGCGCCAGCATGTAGGTAACCAGCCAAACAAGTTTAAAACTTGGCAGTTTTGACCCCTGGACCTTTAAAACCTCAAAGCTTTCATTTTAAGCACAATTAACCTGTGAAATTTATATTTTTGTGATCCATGATATATAATCAAACATCATGAGGTCCCGTTTTGTTAAATGATAACCGAAAACACAAGTTTTGCCTCGTTGACGCTTTTAACCCCTAAATTACGAAAGTTAACGTATCTTCCTCATATGATATCGAAACCTTGTGAAATTTTAATAACTTATTCTTGGAAGTATAATTAATCATTACAAGGCTCTGGGTTCGCTAAAAGGTCACTCAGAGGTATAACTTAAACATGTTGACACTTTTAACCCTCGCGTCTTGTAAACTTTCACTTTCTTCCACAAACGGTTTCATACGCTTCATGATTCATTCGTTTAAGTGTATAAACATCGTGTAGGGTTGTTAAAAGGCATAATTATCAAATGTTGACACTTTGAATCCTTATATACATATACTTTCTTCTTTTGTCAACTTTAGTCCCTCATATTCAATTTGTAACACGTTTAAAGTCCATGACATGTGTCGATACTATATTGGACATGATTTTACGAGGTGTTACACTAGGCGAGGCTGTAGCGTATGCTATAACGTGGGATGAGATGAAAGAGCTGATGCGCAAGAAGTACTGTTCAAGGGCAAAAATTCAGAAGTTGGAAACGGAGTTTTGGAATCTGAAAATGGATGGTCCCAAGATAGCAGAATATGTGCAGAGATTCCGTGATTTGTCTCGTGTTGTCCCTTACATGGTAGAACCAGAGTTCAAGCGATTCGAATGTTTCATTTGGGGATTGGCACCTCAAATACTGAGCATGGTGACTACTTCGAAGCCTCCAACAATTACTGAAGCCACTGAATTGAGTGTCGCTTTGACTGAAGAAACAATTCGTTTGGGCAAGTTTTCCATCTCTGAGCAAAATAAGAAGGAGACTCATGTCGAGTCGTCAGGAGAAAACAAGAGGAAGTTATCAAACTTCAAGAAGGGTACTCGTGCAAACTGCAATGCCAATAAGCGTAGGGACGCTAACCTACCAGTTGAGGCACAAGCTAGTGCTACTGTTGCTGAGATCAGAGGAAAAGGGTATATGGGCACCCTGCCCAAATGAGATGTGTGTCAGTTTCATCACACTGGACGATGCAGAGATGGAAAATGTGAAACATGCGGAAAGGTTGGCCATGCCAAGGAAACATGCTGGTATGGAGCCGGTTGTGGAAATGGTGGTCAAAGAGGAAATGGGAATGGTAATGGAAACCGCAACGATAATGGGAATCAAACTGGAAATCACAATCAAGGAGGAAATGGAAACTTTGGTGGAAATGGAAATCGTGGTGGTTCTGGAAATCAAGCTGGTAACGAAAACCGCGGAGGAAACAACAACCAGGGTGGAAATGGAAATGGGAATGGTCGCGGCCAAGGTTGTTTTGGCTGTGGTGATGTAGGGCATTTCAAGCGGGATTGCCCAAAGAACAACCAAGCTCAGGGAAGAGTCTTCAACATTGGAGCTAGGGAAGCTCACCAGGATCCGAACGTAGTCACTGGTACGTTCCCTGTCAATCAACATTTTGCATCTGTGCTATTTGATTCTGGTACCGACTATAGCTTCGTATCCCTAGAAATTAAAAATATACTTGGGTTAGTTGCAAGTAAGTTAGACACCCCGTATTCGATAGAACTAGCTAATGGGAAGCTAGTAGAAGCCAACGAAGTGATTAGAGGCTGTGTGATAGCGCATGGAGAGCGTGAGTTTACGCTTGATCTACTTCCAGTTGAGTTGGGAAGCTTTGACGTGGTAGTTGGAATGGATTGGTTATCAAGTAATCGAGCTGAGATCGTATGCGGTGAGAAGATTATCCGCATCCCGATGGCGAAGGAAAAGACGATTGTGGTACACGGAGAAAAGCATGATACGCCTCTACGGATTATCAGTTGTTTGAAGGCCTGAAAGTTTATGCGTAAAGGATGTGTTGCCTTCTTGGCTCACGTAGTCGATAAAGAAGCCGAAGAACCAGAGCTCGAAGATATCCCTGTGGTAAGGGAATATCCTGAAGTCTTCCTCGAAGACTTGCCAGGATTACCGCCCCAACGACAAGTCGAATTCCATATTGATTTGGTTCCAAGCACCGCGCCTGTAGCCAAAGCACCTTATCGACTTGCGCCTTCAGAGATGCAAGAGTTGTCGACACATCTTCAGGAGTTGTAAGACAAGGGATTCATTAGACCAAGCTTCTCGCCTTGGGGAGCTCGGGTACTATTTGTCAAAAAGAAGGACGGTAGCTTTCGTATATGCATTGACTACCGAGAGCTGAACAAGTTAACCATCAAGAATCGGTATCCCTTGCTGAGGATTGATGATTTTTTTTCGATCAACTTCAAGGTTCGAGTTACTACTCCAAGATCGATCTTCGATCAGGTTATCACCAGCTGCGGATTTAAGAATAGAGTATACCAAAGACTGCTTTCAGAACTCGTTATGGACATTACGAGTTTCTAGTGATGCCATTTGGTTTGACAAATGCGCCGGCAGTATTTATGGACTTGATGAACCGAGTTTGCAAGCTATATCTCGATAAATTTGTGATTGTATTTATCGACAATATTTTGATCTATTCATGGACAAAGGAAGACCATGAGTAACACCTTAGAGCTATTTTAGGGCTGCTAAAGAAGGAGAAACTTTACGCTAAGTTCTCAAAGTGCGAGTTCCGGCTGCGTGAGGTACAGTTCCTCGGTCACGTAGTAAACAAGGATGGAATTCATGTGGATCCCACCAAGATCGAGGCGATCAAGAATTGGGAAACTCCAAAGATGCCAACCGAGATCCGACAGTTTTTGGGCTTAGCAGGGTATTATCGCAGATTCATTGAGGATTTTTCTAAAATCGCTCAGCCACTGACCTCCCTTACTCAGAAGGATAAGAAGTATGAATGGGGAGATAAACTAGAAGAAGTGTTTCAACTTCTTAAGAACAAGCTTTGCGATGCACCTATTTTATCCCTACCCGAAGGCACCGATGACTTCGTGGTATACTGTGACGCCTCGCGTCAGGGATTGGGTTGTGTGCTAATGCAGTGACAAAAGGTTATCGCTTAGGCTTCGCGCCAGTTAAAGGTTCATGAGAAGAACTACACAACGCATGATTTGGAATTAGGCGTAGTGGTGTTTGCTTTGAATATTTGGCGGCATTATTTGTATGGCACCTGATGTACGATCTTTACAGATCACAAGAGCCTACAACATATATTCGATCAGAAAGAGCTTAATATGAGACAACGACGATGGGTAGAGTTCTTAAATGATTATGATTGCGAAATCAAATATCACCCAGGAAAGGCGAATGTGGTAGCAGGCGCCTTAAGTCGGAAAGAGAGGATTAAGCCCATAAGGGTTAGGGCTTTGGAGATGATTATTCAGACGGACTTCTCGTTGCGTATTCGTGTGGCACAAAGGGAAGCTCTTAAGAAAGAGAACTGAAAGGCCGAATATCTCTGTGGGATGGAGAAAAAACTGGTACCCAATGAGGAAGGAACCTTGTGTTTTATGGGACGAATTTGGGTTCCTCTCTTTGGTGGTCTTAGAGATGTTATCTTTGATGAAGATCATAAATCGAGGTACTCGATCCACCCAGGATCGGACAAGATGTACCAAGATTTGAGGGATTACTATTGGTGGCCAAGACTTAAGGGCGATGTGGCTACTTATGTTGGAAAGTGTTTGACTTGTGCCAAAGTGAAGGCCGAGTATCAGAAGCCTTCAGGTCTTCTACAGCGACCTGAGATACCCATGTGGAAATGGGAGCAGATCTCAATGGATTTCATAATGAAGTTACCCAAGACTCCTAGAGGTCATGATACGATTTGGATAATCGTGGACCGTTTGACAAAGTCTGTGCCAATCAGAGAAAAGGATAACACAGGTAAGGTAGCTGAGGTGTACCTAAGGGAGATAGTAGCGCGTCATGGAGTGCCTATCTCGATTATATCTGATAGAGATGGAAGGTTTGTGTCAAGGATTTGGCAATCCTTTCAACAAGCGTTTGGTTCTCAGTTGAATCTGAGTACTACCTTTCATCCACAGAATGACGGTCAAAGCGAGAGAACGATTCAAATGTTGGAAGATATGCTTCATGCTTGTGTAATGGACTTGGGTGGCAGTTGGGACACTCACCTACCTTTGGTTGAGTTCTCCTATAACAACAGCTACCATACAAGCATTCAAGCTGCACCGTTCGAAGCTCTCTATGAACGCAAGTGTCGATCACCATTGTGCTGGGCAGATGCAGGTGATAGACAGCTGGTTGGTCCCAAACTGGTCCAAGAAACAACTGATATGATTATGCAGATCCGAGAGCGCATTAAGGCGGCTCTTGATCGATACAAAAGCTATGCGGACCAAAGACAAAAACCTTTGGAATTCGAAGTGGGTGATATGGTTTTGTTGAAAGTCTCACCTTGGAAAGGTGTAGCACGCTTTGGGAAGCATGGTAAGTTAAACCCATGATTTATCGGACCGTTCAGAATTTTAGAAAGGGTTGGTACGGTAGCATACAAGTTGGAACTACTAGCAGAACTTAATGGTGTTCATGATACATTCCATGTATCTAACATGAAGAAAAGTCGAACACAAGAAACAGTGGTTATCCCTGCTGACGAAGTTCACATAGACGACACACTCCACTTTACCGAAGAACCCGTTGAGGTTACTGACTGAAAAGTTAGCAAGACTCGGAGGAGTAGTGTTAAACTCGTCAAGGTTCGATGGAACGCGAGTCACGGCCCAGAGTTTACTTGGTAGCGTGAAGATCGTATGAAAGCAAAATACCCGCATTTGTTCCCCAACTCCCTTGCAGTTAGTAGTAAAGCTTAAAATTTCGGGACGAAATTTTCTTAACAGGGGAGAATGTGACAACTGTTAAAATTTCAGGTAATCGTACAACTATTAAACCATGATTAGTGCTTAATGACTGTGCTGCATTTCAATTAATGATTTGAATTGCTTTCTGATTACTGCTTAATACATACATGTGCATCACATATTGCATAATGTCATATCATTACTGCATGCAAACTATATTGATTCAAATGATGCACGAAACACAATTAGCACAGTTATCAGACAAATCAGAAAAATGCTGACGAAGTTAAGTACATAGACAAACAATGTGTTGAGACACAAAATGAGCCGGATACCAAGTATTACACTAGTATAGTGTGTAGGAAAGTAAGAATCACAAAAATGCCTTCCTAGAGATAGTTTAAGTGCAGGAAAGTGCCTAAAAGTCACATAAACTACAAAATTCTGCAGAAAATCAGCAAAATCAACATTTAAACAATCTAATATCATGCAGAAATGTGGTTAAATGGTCCTGAATGCTTTCCTAAGTGTCGGGAATTAAAACTGTCACAAAAGGGTACATAAAGCACACTAAACTGCATAGTTCAGCACCTTAACGAACCGGTAACTAACCGAACAACCGGACACTACCCCAAACACCAAATTTTCACTAGAAGCACTGTTTTAACATTACCAAGCTAGTTATAGTCCCCGAACATCATAACACACTATATAAATATCTAGTAACTAAATACCTAACTAGATACTTGATCTCTAACTATGTAATCTAACTATAGTTTAAACCTAGCCTATACCCCCCCCACCTAGTTTACGGCCCAACCAAGGGACCCCACTTGTGATTTTGTTTAGTTATTATAATGGATCTTGTTGGTGCTTTAATAAACATAAAAACCAAGAGATAAACTTATGAAATTGGGTTTATAAGTAACCCACAAGTATCATAACTCTCATTCTTTCACACACCAACACACACACTTCTTCTCCTTCTCCTCTTCTTGTGTTCGGCCGAGAGCAACAACAAGCACCACCACCATCATCAATCATTTTCCATACATTCTATGTCACACCCCCAAAATCCACAAGCGGAGTATCACCGCATAGAGGCGTGACTGACCAGGATCAAGCCACCAATCATATTGAACCTAACATGTAAATAAGTATAAAACCCAACACAATATAATTGGTGCCTAAGCAAAACGTAGTTTAAGTTGTAAGCGGAAGCATAATGTTTAAAACCAAAGTATAAGTTCAAATATATCTAAAGTTTAACATGCCATAAGACTATCCATGTCCCACAACGATGCGTGGCATGTAACAACGAGTCAACAACAAAGTTGAGCGAGTTCATAGTTGGTTTATGTTTTGGTCAAAAATTACCTAAGCAATTAAGTGATCAAATTAGTTTTGTGAGGTAGTGTGCTAGTAATACTTTGTGAAAAATATGTTGGTTTGTTAGTTTGCAAAAACAGTTTTAGGATACGGCTCAAGATATAGAGCTGTATTTATGATCAAACAATGAGCAAAAATGTAAAGGTTGACACGTGATGTACGAGGAAAGCCCTTGATCAATCTAGATCTCCGGCATAAAACCTCGGGAGCTGACAATCATCGGCTGCCTTGTTCTTCTTATTGCTTGAATAACAAGATAAGTGTGAGTGTTTGTGAGTGGTTACAGGTGGTAGATGCGATTCAAGTACAAGTGTGTGGTTACAGGTGGTAGAGAGCAAGAGTACAAGTGTGAGTGTTTGTGAGTGGTTACAGGTGGTAGAGAGCAAGAGTGTACGAGAAATTGTGTGTGTGAAAGTTGTCCCTACCTATGATCCGATCATTCCTTTATATAGTAAAAGGAAATAACTAACTATGCTAAAAATCCGGGATATTATGCTAAAAATCCGGGATACTGAGATTATTTCCTTTCTGGACGTTGCCAGGCTGTTTCAACTCGTTTTCCACGCGCTTACTAACTATAACTCCAGGATTTAAGCTTCCATAACCGTTACAACATTAATATCTTTGACCAATCTTCGTAACTTTCCATAAAACGCGCCAATCTTCAATGATGACCGTTACAAGAGCTATTTTTCCGCCATCAACGTCCTTATCCTAACCAATTTGAGCGGGTCTTCAGGATAAATTGGTCTTCATGAATGTTAGTCCCTTGTAGCCAACGTTTACAAGCAAATTGTTAGTAATAGTCAGGATACTGCCTCAGGATGTTACCAATATCCTGGTCCGGTATCCTGATCATATACAACTAATAGAAAATCAAGATACAAAGTCAGGATATGGGCTCAGAATTTCACCCATAACAATTGTCCCCAAAAATATAACTGTTGGATATCCTGATTCCAACGGATATATTTTTTAGTCATTCCAACATGCCTGGTAAGGATATATGTTTTCTTCGATCTTGAGAAGCTTGACAGCTATCCCAATCTTGTCCTGGTGAAAAAGGAGCCGCCTGTTGCTGCTGCCAAAGGTTTCTCTTATGATGACCTTGGCTTCACGGAATCTATTGAGCCCATGACCTCCTTCCCTAATAAGGTAAGTATCCAGATCCTGTATCCCGTACACATATACTGAACCTGTATCCTGGTTAGTCTGTCTTTAATGATACCTGTATATTGTAGGGTCTAAATCATCCGGTCGTCCTGCACTTAGAACAATTTTAATTTCCTGCAAGTAGAATATTTTGACAGTTGAAGGTGGAAAGATCCTGTGTTTTCAGGACAAAACCTTCAACTGTTTATGTAAATATGATTTAAAAACTTTAATTGTGTTCTTGGTGGATGGGTCTCTTTTTTAGATGAAACCAAGAATACAATATTTTGGACCATTAATAATAAACTAACCTTTTAGCCTTATTTGTTGTTTATTTTGAAAGGTAAGTTTTGAATATCCTGATCAAATATCCTGGTCAGGATACTGATAAAATGTCTTCTAAATGTTAGACAAAACTTGGTTTTTTTAGAAAACTTAGATCATTTAGATAAGGTTTTCAAGACTTGAAAAATAATAAATCATACCAGAAACACTTAGGCAATAATTTCCAACCTTAACCTTTGAATCCTTTGCAATGTCCCCGGCATGGATGTCCCTTGTCTGTGTAGGATATTGCATCAGTGAATGATATACTTGAGTGTTTCTTCACTTAGTGATTAAACTTCGTAGCTTCTTATCCCCAAAAGAATGTATGTAATCACAGCTTGTCATATCTTTGCAATCTTGTTAAAAACTTTAGTTTTACTGGGGATAAATGTAACACCCCGAAAAAAAAATATAAAACTTTATATTAGAAATATAAAGTTTAAATAAACAAGAATTTACTAACTAGAAATTTTAACCTAGTTAGTTAAAAGACTAGAAGTAACTTAAGATAGGGTTAAAAAGCTACTAAACAATATGTTCAATAAAGTTGAGGGGCTTAAGTTGTAAGAATTGAAACTAGAGATAATTAAAATTAAATAAAACAAACCAAACACCCCATAATGGGGATGTCTGGTCGATCAGAAGAACCAGGGGCGACACCCCCATCTTCCATGTCTCAAAAATCTGCTTGAAATCTCAAATTGGAGGTGCAAATCTGGTCCAAACGAAAATCCGAGCATAGAATCGTGATCCTCATTACAAGAGGATTACAAGGTATGTAAAATTTAAGGAAAACTCTCAACTTGAAATTTTCATGAATTGGGAAAAATCTGGAATTAGGGTTGCATGTGTATGTTATGATGATTGAGGAACAACTATAGTGTCTAAGGACAAACCCTAGATCAATAGAAGTTGAAATCATAAGAAATTTTGGGTGAATCCATAAACACCATGGTAGGTGGTTAGTGGGTCATGTGTATTTGGATGAACACTAGAAAGTAGATTGTTAATCTGGGTGTTACAAGTTGGTAATCAGAGCTCAAGGTTGTCAATAAGTGTTTGGTTCAAGCTTGATCGATCGTCGGGTAAGAACTAACTTATTTGTTAATAAATTATGTACTACGTAAAGAATAAGAAATGAACAATATGCATGAAACGAGTGTGTAAGCTCACTAAAAAAAACAAGAAATGCATGAAACAAGAATGATTAAATCAAGTTACGAACTTGATTGAATTGAAACAAGAATGATTAAATCAAGTTACGAACTTGATTGAATTGAAACAAGAATGATTAAATCAAGTTACGAACTTGATTGAATTGAAACAAGAATGATTAAATCGAGTTATGAACTTGATTAAATCAAAACAAGTAAAGCATGTGTTATAAATGGAATGTTTAACAATTTATGTAAACATTTCAGAAATAGAGATGGCTGATGGAGGTAATGATAATGCGGTGCCAAGAGTCACCGAACAAGTGAGGGAAGTGATTGCCGAAGAGGTTGGAAAGGCGATCGAAAACAGCTTGTCGGGCTTTATTGATAAAATTCAAAACACAGTTTTATCAATAGTAGAAGAGAGAATCAAGAAATTGGAAGATGATTCCAATTCAGCAAAGGAAAAACATGGTGGACGAAAGCCTTGTTCATACAAGGAATTCATGGCCTGTAAACCACCAATATATAATGGGGAGGTTGATCCAATTGTGTGCCAACGATGGCTAAGTGATATCGAAGGAGTATTCGAGAGAACTCATTGTGATGAAAATGACTACGTAGCTTATGGTACGGGTCAATTAAGAGGTCAAGCGAAAGACTGGTGGGATAACAAAAAGAAGGAGATTGGAAGTGAAGCGGCTAAGGCCATGACATGGGAGGAGTTTAAGACGCCGTTTCTTAAACACCATAGTCCCAAAGCGGTCATAAATAGAATCAAGGAAGAGTTCATGCAACTTAGACACAAGGGTGAATCCATAGACAAGATCACGGGGATGTTTATGGACAAGATAAAGTTCTGTGATGATTTGGTGACAAACGAAGAACAAAAGGTCTATTACTACCATAACATGCTAAGTGCGGAGTATAGAGAGTTCATAACCCCTTCAAAATACGAGACCCTTACCGAGATTGTCAATGCTGCTCGGGAAAGGGAGATCGAACTGAAAAAGAGCATAGAACGGGGTGAACGAAGGGCACAAGATGTGAATCCAAGCCCTACTAAGAAGGCACGAACAAACGAAAGCGCAAAGAAATCTGATAAGAAAGACGGGTCGCCAAGTTGCAGAATCTGCGGGAAGGGTCATAAAGGCGAATGCCGTTACAAGGATAAGCCTTGTCCCATATACAAGAAAACGGGACATATGGCTATATCATGCCCGGAGAAAGTGACGGTTTGTTACAATTGTTATCGAACGGGTCACAAGAAGTCGGAATGCCCGGAACTGGTTGGAAAGAAGGATGGGCAGGAACCGAAAGGTGAAGCCCCGAAAGCAAAGGCAAGATCTTTCCAACTAACCGCCGCAGAAGCAAAGGTTGAACCTGACGTGGTCTCAGGTATATTTGCTATAAATTCAATTCCTGCACACGTGTTATTTGATACGGGTGCGAATAAATCCTTTGTTTCATATGGACTTATTCGACATCCTTCATTTATTCTAACAAAATTACCTGTGCCTTTAGAAGTAGAGATAGGTAATAACAAAAGCTTTATTGTTTGTGATGTATGTGAAAATTGTAAACTGAGCATCGACGATGAAGAATATTTGATAAATCTAATCCCGATGTCGATGGGAGAATTTCAAGTAGTCGTTGGGATGGATTGGCTATCTCGACACCATGCAAAGGTCGTGTGCTTCCGTAAAGAGATAAAACTAACATCTCCGAGCGGAAAACACGTCACCATTTATGGCGAAAAAGGAGGCAACCCCATAGTATGCTCAATGTTGAAAGCTCACAAGCTAATGAAGCGAGGATGCAAGGCATTCATAATATACGCTAATGAGCCCGAGAAAGAATCACGAAAGATTGGAGATGTACCGGTAGTATGAGATTATGAAGATGTTTTTCCGGAAGATTTACCGGGGATACCGCCTGAACGGGAAGTAGAGTTCGGGATCGAATTGATTCCGGGCGCGAAACCCATAGCAAAAGCCCCGTACCGACTTGCACCGTCGGAATTACAAGAGTTGATGTCCCAAATCCAAGATCTGCTTGACAAGGGATTCATAAGGCCGAGTGTGTCTCCTTGGGGCGCACCGGTATTGTTCGTGAGAAAGAAAGACCGGAGCATGCGCATGTGTATTGATTACCGGGAGTTAAACAAACTCACGGTAAAGAACCGATACCCGCTCCCGAGGATAGATGATTTATTCGACCAACTACAAGGTGCGAACTGGTTTTCCAAAATTGACCTTAGATCAGGGTATCACCAACTAAAGGTCAAAGAAGAAGATGTGCCGAAGACGGCTTTCCGCACGAGATACGGACATTACGAATTCCTCGTGATGTCATTTGGGCTAACAAACGCACCCGCGGCTTTCATGGACCTCATGAACCGGGTTTGCAAGCCAATGTTGGATAAGTTGGTCATCGTGTTTATCGATGATATCTTGGTGTACTCGAAAAGTGAAGCTGAACACGCACACCACTTACAAGAAGTGTTAGAGACACTTAGGCGAGAGAAGTTATATGCAAAATTCTCTAAATGTGCCTTTTGGTTACGAGAGGTTCAATTTTTAGGCCATGTCATAAATGCCGACGGAGTATTGGTGGATCCGTCAAAGATAGAGGCAGTGTCAAAATGGAATCCCCCGAAAAACCCTTCAGAAATTAGAAGCTTTTTGGGGCTTGCGGGGTACTATAGGAGATTCATTCAAGATTTCTCCAAGATTGCGTCACCGCTAACAAAGCTAACCCAAAAGAAAGCAAAGTTTACTTGGGGAATTGATCAAGAAAAAGCGTTTCAAACGCTAAAAGAAAAGCTAACTCAAGCTCCGGTATTGACATTGCCAGACGGAGTTGAAGACATGGTCGTTTATTCGGATGCTTCATTATCGGGGCTCGGTTGCGTGTTGTTGCAACGGGGCAAGGTAATAGCCTATGCCTCGAGACAATTGAAGATACACGAGAAGAAATACCCCACGCACGATCTCGAGTTGGCAGCGGTAGTATTTTCATTAAAAATATGGAGGCATTACTTGTATGGGGTAAAGTGCACCATATTCACCGACCACAAGAGCTTGAAATACTTCTTTGATCAGAAGGAGTTAAATATGCGACAAAGGCGATGGCTGGAAACGGTGAAGGACTACGATTGTGAGATACATTATCACCCTGGAAAAGCAAACGTGGTAGCGGACGCTCTAAGCAGAAAAGCGGACTATGTCCCAATACGAGTGAGGTCGATGCAACTCGTGGTGACCTCGGGTATACTTGAACGTATTCGAGAGGCGCAGTTAGAAGCAGTAAAAGAAGAAAATTGGAAGAAAGAAAGAATAATCGGTCAATTGAAAGATTTGTCGGATGGGAACCACGGGTTGAAGACTCGATCCGGAAGGATATGGGTCCCACATACTTGTGGAGTAAAGGCGCTTCTACTTAACGAAGCTCATAAATCCCGTTATTCGATTCATCCGGGTGCAACCAAGATGTACAATGATTTGAAACAAAATTATTGGTGGCCCGGAATTAAGAGGGACGTGGCGAAATATGTGAAAAAATGCTTGACATGTTTACAAGTCAAGGCGGAGCACCAGAAACCATACGGCAAACTCCAACCGTTAGAAATTCCGGTTTGGAAATGGGAACATATTACAATGGACCTGTTAACCAAGTTGCCTAAGACGAATCGTGGTTTTGATGCCATATGGGTAGTGGTGGATAGATTGATGAAAAGTGCTCACTTCATTCCGATTCGTGAGACTTATACGTCAGAAAAGATGTCAGAAGTTTATACCAATGAAATCATAGCACGTCATGGGGTGCCGGTGTCCATCGTGTCCGATAGGGATACCCGGTTTACCTCGAATTTCTGGCGAGATTTCCAAGAGCAAATGGGGACCAAATTGTTCATTAGCACTGCGTACCATCCTCAAACGGATGGACAAAGTGAAAGAACGATACAAACATTGGGGGACATGCTACGGGCGTGTATAATCGACTTTGGAGGCAGTTGGGATGTTCACTTACCGTTAGTCGAGTTTTCGTATAACAACAGTTACCAATCTAGTATTAAGATGGCACCATACGAAATGCTTTACGGTAGGAAGTGTCGAACCCCGGTATGTTGGGGTGAAGTGGGTCCACGTGAACTCGCCCACCAAGATATAGTACGAGCCACGAATGAAAAGATCGATAAAGTTCGGGCACACTTGAAAGCGGCTCAAGACAGGCAAAAGGCGTATGCTGATAAAAGGAAAAGGCCGATTGAATTCCAAGTTGGTGACATGGTCATGCTAAAAGTCTCCCCATGGAAAGGTGTTATTAGATTCAGAAAAAGGGGGAAGCTAAGCCCAAGGTTTATTGGACCATTTAAAATTATCGGGAGAGTTGGCAAGGTAGCTTACCGCCTTGAATTACCGGAGGAGCTAAGTGGAATCCATGGCACGTTCCACGTGTCGCAATTAAGAAAGTGCCTAGCAGACGAAACGGCCTATATCCATTACGATGATATCGAAGTGGATAATAGTCTGAATTATGCGGTAAGACCTGTGGAGATTTTAGACAGAAAGGTCAAACATTTACGAAATAAACAAATTGACCAAGTCAAAGTCAAATGGGAGCATAGGAAAGGTTCGGACACTACATGGGAGTCCGAAGAGGAGATGCGACGTCTTCACCCTACATTATTTGGTACGTACTTCGGTTTCGGGGACGAAACCCTTTTTAAGGGGGGTGGACTTGTAACACCCCGAAAAAAATATATATAAAACTTTATATTAGAAATATAAAGTTTAAATAAACAAGAATTTACTAACTAGAAATTTTAACCTAGTTAGTTAAAAGACTAGAAGTAACTTAAGATAGGGTTAAAAACCTACTAAACAATATGTTCAATAAAGTTGAGGGGCTTAAGTTGTAAGAATTGAAACTAGAGATAATTAAAATTAAATAAAACAAACCAAACACCCCATAATGGGGATGTCTGGTCGATCAGAAGAACCAGGGGCGACAACCCCATCTTCCATGTCTCAAAAATCTGCTTGAAATCTCAAATTGGAGGTGCAAATCTAGTCCAAACGAAAATCCGAGCATAGAATCGTGATCCTCATCACAAGAGGATTACAAGGTATGTAAAATTTAAGGAAAACTCTCAACTTGAAATTTTCATGAATTGGGAAAAATCTGGAATTAGGGTTGCATGTGTATGTTATGATGATTGAGGAACAACTATAGTGTCTAAGGACAAACCCTAGATCAATAGAAGTTGAAATCATAAGAAATTTTGGGTGAATCCATAAACACCATGGTAGGTGGTTAGTGGGTCATGTGTATTTGGATGAACACTAGAAAGTAGATTGTTAATCTAGTGTAATTTGGCAATCTAGAAGTGATTTCAGCAATTAGAAGCTAACATTCATGTAAATTGGTTGATTTATATGAAAATAGGGTTAAATGATAAACTAGAGATGTGATGTTTAATCATGTAAAAATCTGCTTATGAAGTGTTTGTTGAAATGCCTCTATGAAGGCTTAAAAAAAAACTGAAATTTCGAGTTTAAACGCATAATCATGATGTTCGGTGTATTATGCGTATTATGATTTGAAGAGAGTTCTAAACATGTCTTGAATTGAACTCTATAGGACAAGATACCGGAACGTCGAGTGGACAAGCCGGTGGTGATTCGCGGTTGAAGGGCGTGCGCTAAGGTATGTAACTTGACCCGTTACATTAAGTAAATTTAAATCATTATAATATGCATAGTTGAATTTTAGAAATAAGGTTGCTATGAATTTAAGCGATGATATCGCTATATTGAATAATTGGGCAAAAATTGGTTAGAACTCGTTCGTAGTCGTCAAAAGGAAGAAATTCCGTAGACGAGCCAAGCGGGTCGGATAATCAAGTTAGGCATGGTTAATGCTCCGGATTATGATAGATTGATTGTTGATATTGGATATTATATAACTTACTAGAAATACCAGATTTTAATGTATTGATATCATAGAATACTGAAATCCGAGGGTTGGGGTTTTGGTGTAATGATCAAACAAACAAAACATGAAATTTCCAGGTAATACCGTAAATTACGGTAGTACCGTAATTTACGGTAGATGCCAGAAGTTTACGGTGGGGATCTACTGATTTACGGTGGAATCCTTATTGAAAAATTGCCCACCGTAACTTACGGTGGAACCGTAAGTTACGGTAGAGTCAGAAAAGTTTTGAAATTTTTATTTTTCAATTCATCGAATGTAGTTTCGGTTATGTATTATTTCTAAGAACTCCATTATTAATGTTTTGTGATAAACATTTCAGTTTTCAGGTATATCAAGTAGTAGGATGATGATCAAGCTATCAAGTCGAACCGAACACAAAATTTAACGCTTCCGCACTTGATCTTTTGTTTTAAAACTATGTAAACAATTGTAGTTCCTGTCTTGAATATGGTTTCGTAGGATCAATATATGAATGTTGTGTCTAGACCAAATTTTCAAGTCTTGTAAGTCTTTTGTAAATTTCAAATTTGGCATGAAATGCAAGTTGTTACGTTATTAAATCTAGTATTATAAACTGGGTGTTACATAAACCCTTAATGTACTTGGGATAAACCCTTAGTATCCTGGGGGAAATCCCAAATTTTCGTGCGCTACAGGCGGAAGTGTATAAACTCCAAGACTTAGAAATGTGAAAACCTTTAAACCTTAGAGAGTATGAAAATACCCTTTCGCGAGAGAGGGTGATCAATCCTCATATACCTTAAGGATCCAGGGTATAGCCAATAGTAACGAAATTGTCAGCCACTTTTACATGAACTGGTCCCGCCACCTTGAACTATCCCTGGATAACTTGCGATCCAGGCGGGGTGTTTAAACCCAATTCGTGAGAAAGGTGAATACCTTTAAACCTATGAAGGGATCAGGATCCCTTAAACGTGAGAGAGGGGGCCAATCCCCTAATCTTTCGAAGTATCCTGAGTGTATATCCTGGAGCTATATCCCGAAGCATATTCTGCAAAACAACCTTAAACTAAGGTGGGTGTTAGCTTGGCTAACACCCCTCCGATGCTTAAGTTAGTATTCGGTTCAAATAAAATAAATTATATTTAAAAGAGACAGAATTCATACCATCTTGAGTTAGAAATTAAATTCTAAACTCACTTGAAATAGGCTTTGAGATGTATAGCATTCCAGGATCTTGGTAGTATATCCCCCTCCATATTCTTAAGCTGGTATGCTCCTTTTCCGGATTCCGATTCAATCTCACAGGGTCCTTCCCACTTTGGAGCCAACTTTCCATCAGCAGGATTTGTAGTATTCTGAAAAGCTTTCCTTAACACCCAATCTCCAACTTGGAACCTTCTTGTCACACCCCGACCACGTAAAGCAACAAAACGTGGCGGAATCTTCGGGGAGTGTTGTAACAGAATCATTGTTTCATAACACATGGAAAATTTAAATATTGTTTTATTGATTAAAAGAGTTACAATGTCTTAACAAACAAAGAAGTATAACAAAATTAACTAGTCTTCCATCTTTTATCGTCACTAAGGCCCAAGTCCGCCTAAGTGTATCTTGATCAATCCTATGCATCATTTCCTGAAACACATGTGAAAATAGGTACGTCAGCTTAAAAATGCCGGCGAGTACATAGGTTTTGTGAAAAGTAGGATTCATGACTTATAAGTTAAGAAAAAGGTTGTTTAAAAGTCAGTCATGATCCTTGTAAAATGTTTTGTTTTATAAATCATTTGAAAAATGATGATAAAGTAGATGATATGTAAAAGAATAATGTAAGATTAAATGAAAAACCAAGTAAAATGAGTTTGTATAAGATAAGTTGTTTGTAAAACAATGTCTTGTGAAAAATATGTTATTTGTATAAAAATGTTATATGTCTAAACTGAAATGATTTAAATAACGCTACGATATGTAATATCATACATGCACTTATATATAGGAAGTACCAGCGGCGTATCCACCATGCTTGTATCATATTACACACGCCTCGTTACTCAAACCACTTACCCAAACAAACCACCAATGTAAATTACCCATGTCTAAACCATTGTCAAATGTCTTTGTGTAAACCATGTCAAAATGTTTATGTCAAATATAGTCCATGAAATGTGTATATCAATATCAAAATGTCTATGTCAAATGTCTATCATATAATGTGTAAACAAAATGTCATGTATGGCAAGTGAAATATATATATATATATATATATATATATATATATATATCCACTGAGCCATAGGTAAAAATGCACAAAACAATGTATTGAAGTAAAACGTGGTTTAAATCAACATTATGTCTTGTGGAAATGCATGCTATACTGAATACAAACATTTATCTGGTATTGTAAAAATGCATACATTCAAGCCTTGTGACTGTGGTGATAAACCCTTAAACAAATGAAAGGACTATCTGTCTTATGTCTTAATCGAATTCGGTCATTCCATCCATCCAAACAAACCTAGGACTTTAGGAACGGGAGTTGTCAATTCCTATGGTACCATTACCTACTAACGAGCGGCGTAGCTAATGTTAATGAATGTATATGGTCCCATTTAAACAAACCAAATGTCATATCAAAATGTAAGCATGTGATGAAAATAATGTACCTAGTATGCTAAGTAAACATACAAGGTAGAGATGTAAAATAATGTGTCCATATGTTACTGGAACATATGCAACAGAGATGCAATGTAAAGCAAATGTACTAAGTATGATGAACATACATAGCATGAAAAAGTAATGTAAAAGAATGCACTAGGTATGCACTAAATAGACATACATAGCGTGAAATGTAATGAAAACAATGTACTAAGTATGCGCTAAATGAACATACATAACATGAAAAAGTAATGTAAAACAATGCACTTGGTATGCACTAAATAGACATACATAGCGTGAAATGTAATGAAAACAATGTACTAAGTATGCGCTAAATGAACATACATAGCATAAAATGTCATGTAAAACGATGTACTAAGTATGCTACAAAGGACATACATAGCAAAAACACAATGAAATCATGTACTAATAATGTACTAATGAACATAGCAAGTATATGATATGAAAGCATGGAAAGCATGAAAATAACAAGTAGGCACATGTGTTTCACCCCAAAATGTTTGAAAAACAGTAAAAGAGGGGTCTATGTACTCACTTGAGATTGCTCAATAGATTCTAGATATCCACCAAGCAAGGTTAGAAGATCACGGATTCAAACGTCACCTAATATAGGTAACTATATTAATAACCGGACCAAAATCGAAAGATTTGATAGTAGGAGGTTTCGTAAACCAAATGAGTATTGGAACTCATATGATATAGTTTAACAAAGCCTACATACTAAAAGGAAACTTAACCTAAGTGCTTTTGACCCATTACGACCCGTCTAGGTAGCTTATGCTACTTTAACGCGTCGTTCGCGTAAAACGCGTTCGGACCGCCTAACTAGCCCTATGACAAGTAAGATATGCCTTAACGTGTTTAATATTGTTGTTAAATCAGTTTAGATGGCAAAAGTTATGTTACATAGGCTTAAAATGAATTTTGGCGCAAAAAGGGCATTTTGGTAATTTACCTAAGGCATAGGAACTACTTATCATACAACTACTTAAACGACGTGACCATAAGGTATAACCTCAGAAGGTTATTCCCTATACTACTATGGTCACCTAAAGTGTTTGGTCGGATCCTAAAGATCGACCAAATGGGTCGGGTTCGAAAGCATAAGCGATTTATTAGATCGCTTACCCTTACGACCCTAAACAAGCACAAATCTAAAAGTGACGATCTAAACATGCTTAAACATGTTTAGTTAAGTTAGAAAACAGGTTTTGGTATCAAAACAAATGGTTTTGATACCCACAAGTAGTTTGGTTACAAAATACGCGAGAATACGCATTTTGGCCGAAACTACGACTCGTCACTGAGCCTAGATAATGTGGTAATCAGTAGGTATAGTCACTAGGGACTTTAACCATCGTGATTACGCTCACGTTATGAAGTTCAAACGAACTTCGCATTGACCATAAACTGGTAAATGCAGAAAGTCAAACACAGTTTGACTTTAACGCTAAAACGAACGATAAACGCGAAAGAATACTTACAGAAGGTCCCCGCAAGTATTTGACCCGATTCACTCTCAGGTAGGAAGCATATAAACTTCTACTTAGAGAGCTTGAATCAGATTCAAATGTCTGGGTTTGAATGTGAACTAAGGATGGGTATATATAGGAAATGTTGAGCCATTAGGATCGTTTCTTGTTTCCCAAGCATTAATCTCAGCCATACAACACATACCCACTGATTTACAAACCCATGGGAGCCTATAGAATTGCTAGAAACCAGTTGCAAGTGAGAAAAAAGTGTATAACAGCTGAAAACAGGCTATTTGCAACAATTCTGCAGGTCTGACCCCAGCTTACGGACCTCAACACTCACAATGTTGAGGTCCGTAAGGACCTTGCAGGTCTGAAACTTTTAAAAATGGCAGAACAGGCTCCTGCACCTCAAAACTTGCTATTTGATGCATTTTTGACACGTTTAAGCCCCGTTAACCCCATTTCAAAGCTCTAAAATGAAGTTAAAGTATAGGGAACTTAAAATGTGTTCAAAAATATATCGGATGTCGGTTCGTTTGGTCGTACGGTTGCGTTGTTCAGTTAATTATGACGGAAGTCGTAACGAACGCAAAAACGATCCAAATTAAGCGACGAATGGATTTTTATCAAGCCATTCACTAAAACATATTATGTTAATGATTACATAAATTTTTGAGTGTCCGGATATATTCAGAACGTAAGATATGCGCGAAAATGCAAACTTATGCAATTTTTTGACGCTTTTAGTCCCTGAATGACCAAAAAGTTTATTTTAGCACACCGAACCCCTCAAAGCCTATTTCTAAGCTATGTAAAGGATATTTAGGGTGTGTTTAACTTACGGACATGTTCCAGAATGTCCGTTACAATATGAATCGACATACTTTCGCAGTTTGTCGAATTTAGTCCTTGTAAGCGAATAAACTTGATTTCGGCACACCAAACCTTCCAAAACTTATTTCTAGGTTATGTATAGGTTATTTAAGGTATGTTAAGACTATGTCACTATTCCGGAGTGTTTTTTGCATTAAACTGGTTATATTTACGCATCAGTGCGCGTATAACCTTCCCGAAAGTGATTTAAAGCCCGAAATCGAACAAGTATTGATATGTGCAAATGATACACATATTTATACAAATCCCTAGTATGAAATATAATATTTCAGTAGTTTGGTATTTGTTTGATGGCCGTGAAGGCACAGGTGTCACAGTCTCCCCTACTTCAGGAAATTTCGTCCCGAAATTTATTTAGAGGAAACTTGTGAGAGCTTGAAA
>JARYGA010029796.1:0-38120 GCA_030545235.1 Helianthus tuberosus
TGTAAACTAGAGTCAGAAGAAATCTCAATAATGGGAATCCCCAGTAGTGGAATTTCAACAATGTCCTCATCGAGCTCTCCATCACCCTGAGCATCATCGGAAGGACCATCAACAAACAGATCAAAATCATAGTAAAAAAGATCATCGAAAGGCCAATCCTCAGGTGGAATGACCATGAGGGGAGCAGGATCGTGGATCGGTGCCACAATATGCTCACTATCGGGATGACCCATGATAAGATGATCGTGGACAGGAATAGAAATAACAAAAGGATCCTCGTCTGGGATAACATCAACAATCGGTAAATCATCTCCAAAATCAGGCAACGCAAACGGCTGAAAGTCGTCGTCTGACATCATCTCTGGGTCGCTCTCTGTATCTGAAGTAAAGATCTCTGGCTCAGGGACGATCTCATCGTCAGAAACTACAGCCATAGGGTCATCAGTATCGGACATTCCACTCTCGGATGATGACATAGTGTCTGTAACAAAGCAATCACAACATACGCACACATATATCAATTACTAACATTTAGCTTGTAATCAAAGACAATGAATCACGTAATCATGTATCCTTCCTAGTCTCCCAGACTAAACCACCTAGCCTCCCATACTAAACCACCTAGTCTCCCAGACTAAACCACCCAGTCTCTCAGACTGAACCACCAAGGCAACTGTGCAATGTGCTTCTTGTCTTTTTATTTGTAAAAATGTTTGTTTTCCTAAATCTGGGCGTTCTGTGTATGTAATGAAAACATGTTGTAAAAATATTTTTGTTAGAGCCCTAAGGATTGTAGTCTAGACTCGAGAGGGAATCCTAGTTCGCTACAATCGAAGCTCTGATACCAAACTATCACCCTGACTTTTTGCAGAAGCGTGATTATGGTGTGACTTGCTTAATACCATTGCATTCAATCATAACAACAACTATATGATAAACTGAAGATGATCATCCATTAAATAAGTTTTAAAAACATAACAACATTGTCTTAAACATAAACTTCAAATTCGAGTACAAACCATGCAACTTGTTTTTAGAGTTGACAAGGACTCGACGAAAGACATTAGATAAAACCAGGTTTTGGAAGAGGTGTCTTGTCCAGGATAGGACACCCTAACCAAACCCTAAGACCATGGATGACATCCTTTATTCTTAAACAACACTTGGAACTTCCGAACGCCTGCCAGATCGACATTTAATTCCTTGAAATACATGTAGTTTGAAAAACATCAACAAAAGTTGAGCGAGTTCGTGTGTTTGCTTGTGTGTTTGAATAGAAATTTGAAATCATAGTAAGTATGTATGTAAGTTTGTAAATCCCGGTATGAAAGCAACAAGGAAAAACAGATCCTTAATGGTTTGCAAGGCCATTAATATGTGTGACTTGATGCAGGAAGGCTCAAACCTAGCAGACTTTGTACCGGGCTTCCGGCTGTAAGACATAGTCAACCCATGGGCCAAACCCTGATCCAACATGGGAGGGCTCGCTACACCCAAATAGATCTATCACTCATGTCCCTCATTCCTACAACGAGGATTAATGGTCTTAAGCATCATACCCACCACTCACATGATCTAGCAGTACCCTTCCTTAGCTAACCATACCAAATAATAACGTTTGTAAACATTTGTAACATATACTTCACCCCCGAAGTTATAAAACTGAAAATAGTTAAAAGAAAAGGGGGTCACGAACTCACAGTCTTGCGTCTTCGAATCACAGTAACTCAAGCTTCTTCCGGTGTACACGACTACCTACAACGTACTAATGTCTATTAGACGAGCGGGTCGTGCCTTAACTTAGTATGGATTAGTATCCTTGAGTTACTTTCTTGTGTCCTCAATATTATTCCAGGATATAATTATTTGTTAAAACATTAAATATTTTAACTTAAATTATATTTATTAAATTTTGGAATAATAGTTAAAATAATATATTTTAACTTAATACTTGATGTGGGGTAAAATACACATATTTGTCCCGTGTAAAGTGTACAATTTTTGTATAGGAAAAGCCTCCTGATTAAATTCAAGTGTGGGGAGGTTTTGTAGAGTTTGTATAAAGTTGTAGTTTTTGTATATTGAGTCTAATTTAGTAGTCTTGGCGTCGGTTTTTTGTGTCGAGTCGGTATTGCTTTGGTTTTGCTTGTTTTTGATTGTGCAGGTTTGAATATGTACCACCCGTACTCAATCTCCATTCGGGTGATTTTGGAGCTGCTTTTCGACTATCAAGCATTTATAAAGTATACCAGTCAGTGTCAAGCCGATCGCGACCGAAATGCTATACGATCATTCGTTGGATTCAAGACTCGTACAACTGGCACTAACTTTTGTCCTAACCAGCTAAGTCTTTTCCAACTCTCTCTGTATTTTATTTCTTTCTTATTTATTTTTAGTTTCCGTCTCTGCATTGGGGACAATGCAAATCTTAAGTGTGGGGATGGGTAACTATTTTTTAGGTTAGTTTGAGTCATAAAAAAACACAAAAAAAATAAAAATTTAAAAATCCAAAAAAAAAAAAATTGAAAAAAATGGAAAATGTTTCTGAAAATGATGTTCGCAAAATAATGGAAAATGATAGAAAAATTGGGATTGCTTGGTTTTCAAAATATTATATATATGAGATAAAAAAAAAGACGAAAGACGTATTTTCTGGGATGTACTGGTAGGCCCAGCCGGTTTAGAAGGTTCCCTAGATTGTTTAAGAATATCTTAAATGTTAAATAATTAAGTCTTGTGGGTTCTCATCTTAGGGGATATAGAGAAACTGAAACTGTTGAGGGTATAAAAGGAACCATTATAAGTAAATAACCTATAAGTATTTTAAATTAAATTGGCACACCTTATCCTTTTTATGAGAATAAATCCGGATTCTGGTGGCGCCTAAAAAAATTCCATCATCCATCCAACTATATGAGCTATTTTAAATACATAAACTGAAGCCTATGGTATTAACCACTGGGATGGTGACTCGGGTGGGGTATATCCGCTAGGTGAAAGTTAAAAAAAATGTGAGACTTATGGTGTTTCCCACTGGGATAGCGACTTGGTGATAATGCCCTCTGAGTTGATCATGAAAAAAAAAATGCAAAAGCTCATCATCATCCATTATTCCATCCAAAATTTAATTTTAAAATACATAAGGGTTATTTATATAAGATAGTAGATTTTTAATCTTTTCCTTATAAGCCTGAGATGGGAGTAGGTGGATCTTTGGACCTTGAGTGTGAGACCCTATAGATGAAATCACTTGAACCTAATAATTACATGAAAAGGGCCTAATGAGTCGGTGGTTGGATTTAAGCGGAAAATTATACCGGTAATCGTGGTTAAACGTTTAGAGTCTTTTAAATAAGAAATCTAAAGCTTTTGAAACCAGTGATCCTAGTTCTGATTCTGTTTGCATAAGTCTTTTTCGGGGACGAAAAAATGTTAAGTGTGGGAATATTTGATGTGGGGTAAAATACACATATTTGTCCCGTGTAAAGTGTACAATTTTTGTATAGTTTTTATTTTTTTTATTTAATTTTTAGTATTATATTATATTATTTGGTGTTTTGGCATGTCCTGGTGTAAATGGAGCGAAAACGAGTAATAAGTAAATAATCAGTCAGTTGAGTAGAGTAGACCACCAGTGACCGAAGTAAAATTACCACTATTTTCTCTTGATAAGATATCCATCTGATGAAAGCTGCTGCCATTGATATTATTATTATTATTGGAGTTTGGACAATATTAGAAATTCAAAAAGCAACAGTGGGGGTGGCCTATTATTTTCGACAACAGCAAAGAAAAGAGTGGGCCTAGCAGTACTTTTTTTGGCCATAAAAGATGAAAAGGTCATGCATTATTTACGTGAATTGGGATGGGGCATGTGAATCAAAAGCCTATTATATATTTGTTGGAGATCGAAACAAAAGCTGCTATATATTCTATTGGGCTACAAGCCCATATATAGGAGGGCCGAGGGCATACGGCTGAAACAAAAGATAGTTGGACGCCACTTTTAAATATTGATACATACATATGCGAAAAGGGACGACAGTAGGAGAGGATAGCGGCTGCCGTACGAACCGAAAGGATCGGGGAGCAGACGATTGTAGGGATCTTAGGGACGAATCATTGGAGTTGGAGAAGGATCAATACGAGAACGAACCGGGCATCGAGAGAACAAAGATTTGACACGCGTCGGTTTTTATTTTTTGGTTTCTTTTTCGTTTAAACTCGTTTGGTTATGATACTTGCTACTAAATATTATTGTTTTGATTATTCGAACATGTTTCTTGGCTAGTTTTATTGTTCCACCTAGGTTGAGATGAACTTAGAACCTTTGTTTTCATTTTTTATATCTGACGTTTTCGACTATGACGCGTTTTGATTTAAAATAATTTTTATTTGTTGCTGGATATGATTATGTGTGCTAGTTCTTGGCTGTGATTATTGTTTGGTTGTTGATTTTGATGTGTTTAGAAAGAAGAAATTCACCCTAGACATATTATAGTCACTTATAGGTCGTTTATCCCGGGTTTTCAATCTAGAGTTTGGTTTTAGAAATAATCCAAGGTGACCAAGTTAATGAGATCAGCTAGGTTAAGGTGTGCATCCAATCTTGATGATTAGAAATATGATTTGGGATTGCTAGGTCTGTTCTAGGCGTTTTTTGATAGTTTGAACACTCGATAGCTTGGGGTTCGTCTATTTATTCGCGTTTAGTTGTTCCTAGATATTCGGTGTATCAAATTGAGGTTAGCTTCACATCTAAAAGATTATTAGGGTGGTTCTCTTCTAATTCTAGAAGTTGTGGGATTCGGTGTCGATAGGTCGAGTCGGTCCATCTTAGCACTTCATTACGTGTTCTGATTGTTCTTCGTAGTCGGTTTCTAGGAACTGGAGAGTGGGGGTCCCGCTCTGAGCTGACTAGTTACTGTAGGACTTAATTATCCTTAGTGGGAAGTTGGTCGGATTAGATATCAGATCTTTAGTCGATTGTCAAAGTCATAAGTCATTACATGTTCTAAGGGATTCATTGCCTGGGTGGTTTCTCCTTCTGATTGATCTCAAACTCGTGTTCCCATTCGTTTGGTTATCTTAGTTCGTCTTATTTAGTTTAATTTATATATTAGTTAATTGAAAACCCCCCAAACAACAAAACAGTTAAGTACAGTTAGGTTTGAGTTAGTCTAGTCAGAGTCTAGTAAACGTAGTCAGTAGAGTCTCGTGGGTTCGATACTCGGACTTACTTAGGCTATACTACATTAACCGGTACACTTGGCGGTTGTGTGGTCTAGGTTTAGAGAGTCTTAGTTATAAATTTAAAACTTAGAGTGTCTAGTTTAGGGTTAAAATTACTTAGTTTAATTAGACCACCTTTAGCACATCAAGTTTTTAGCGCCGTTGCCGGGGACTCTTGGCGATTGCGTTTATTAGCTTTGATTAGACTTAATTGAAAAATCTGTGCTACTTGTATAGTTGTGTAAATTTTTTTTAGTTAGTTTTCTTTTATTCTCTCTACCTTGTTCTGCTCTTTCTATTCTCTTAATGTCAGGTGATTCTATTGACCTGGATATCTCTGATGATGACTCTTATCCCACCGAACCAATATGGGATTTGTCTGATGAAGAGGATGAGGAAAGTGAAGATGACTTGTTTTGGGAGAGAGAATTTGCGGATGAGTTAGAGGGTTTGCTGGGAGATGAAGAAGTAGGTACGTTTGATCCGGAGGGGGACCTTGCATACTTAGAGCTTTACTTGCAGGAAACCCAGTGACGGACATCAAACAAGAAGATGTGGTGGTGGAAGAGGAAGAACACCACAGCTGGCCCGTGGTATTGATAACGAATGCGTGTAAAAGTTCAAAACCACGGGAGAAGGCAATGAGAAGAACACCTGGGATTGTGATTCGGTGGCTCCTGCCAGCTAAGTTCAAATTTTGGTGTTCTAACCCGTTAAAAATTTTAAAATCATCTTATAATTGCACCACAAATCTTGTAAATATTTATGAGGAACGGGTGGAATTAAACGGGTTAGACAGGGTTCAAGTAAAGGAAAAGCCTCCTGATTAAATTCAAGTGTGGGGAGGTTTTGTAGAATTTGTATAAAGTTGTAGTTTTTGTATATTGAGTCTAATTTAGTAGTCTTGGCGTCGGTTTTTTGTGTCGAGTCGGTATTGCTTTGGTTTTGCTTGTTTTTTATTGTGCAGGTTTGAATATGTACCACCCGTACTCAATCTCCATTCAGGTGATTTTGGAGCTGCTTTTCGACTATCAAGTATTTACAAAGTATACCAGTCAGAGTCAAGCCGATCGCGACCGAAATGCTATACGATCGTTCGTTGGATTCAAGACTCGTACAACTGGCACTAACTTTTGTCCTAACCAGCTATGTCTTTTCCAACTCTCTCTGTATTTTATTTCTTTCTTATTTGTTTTTAGTTTCCCTCTCTGCATTGGGGACAATGCAAATCTTAAGTGTGGGGATGGGTAACTATTTTTTAGGTTAGCTTGAGTCATAAAAAAATACAAAAAAAATAAAAATTTAAAAATCCAAAAAAAAAGTTGAAAAAATGGAAAATGTTTCTGAAAATGATGTTTGCAAAATAATGGAAAATGATAGAAAAATTGGGATTGCTTGGTTTTCAAAATATTACATATATGAGATAAAAAAAAGACGAAAGACGTATTTTCTGGGATGTACCGGTAGGCCCAGCCGGTTTAGAAGGTTCCCTAGATTGTTTAAGAATATCTTAAATGTTAAATAATTAAGTCTTGTGAGTTCTCATCTTAGGGGATATAGAGAAACTGAAACTGTTGAGGGTATAAAAGGAACTATTATAAGTAAATAACCTATAAGTATTTTAAATTAAATTGACACACCTTATCCTTTTTATGAGAATAAATCCGGATTCTGGTGGCGCCTAAAAAAAATTCCATCATCCATCCATCTATATATATTAGCTATTATAAATACATAAACTGAAGCCTATGGTATTAACCACTGGGATGGTGACTCGGGTGAGGTATACCCGCTAGGTTTAAGTTAAAAAAAATGTGAGACTTATGGAGTTTCCCACTTGGATAGCGACTTGGTGATAATGCCCTCTGAGTTGATCATGAAAAAAAATGCAAAAGCTCATCATCATCCATTATTCCATCCAAAATTTAATTTTAAAATACATAAGGGTTATTTATATAAGATGGTAGATTTTTAATCTTTTCCTTATAAGCCTGAGATGGGAGTAGGTGGACTTTGGACCTTGAGTGTGAGACCCTTTAGATGAAATCACTTGAACCTAATAATTATATGAAAAGGGCCTAATGAGTCGGTGGTTGGGTTTAAGCGGAAAATTATACCGGTAATCGTGGTTAAACGTTTAGAGTCTTTTAAATAAGAAATCTAAAGCTTTTGAAACCAGTGATCCTAGTTCTGATTCTGTTTGCATAAGTCTTTTTCGGGGACGAAAAAATGTTAAGTGTGGGAATATTTGATGTGGGGTAAAATACACATATTTGTCCCGTGTAAAGTGTACAATTTTTGTATAGTTTTTATTTGTTTTATTTAGTTTTTAGTATTATATTATATTATTTGGTGTTTTGGCATGTCCTGGTGTAAATGGAGCGAAAACGAGTAATAAGTAAATAATCAGTCAGTTGAGTAGAGTAGACCACCAGTGACCGAAGTAAAATTGCCACTATTTTCTCTTGCTAAGATATCCATCTGATGAAAACTGCTGCCATTGATATTATTATTATTATTGGAGTTTGGACAATATTAGAAATTCAAAAAGCAACAGTGGGGGTGGCCTATTATTTTCGACAACAGCAAAGAAAAGAGTGGGCCTAGCAGTACTTTTTTTGGGCCATAAAAGATGAAAAGGTCATGCATTATTTACGTGAATTGGGATGGGGCATGTGAATCAAAAGCCTATTATATATTTGTTGGAGATCGAAACAAAAGTTGCTATATATTCTATTGGGCTACAAGCCCATATACAGGAGGGCCGAGGGCATACGGCTGAAACAAAAGATAGTTGGACGCCACTTTTAAATATTGATACATACATATGCGAAAAGGGACGACAGTAGGAGAGGATAGCGGCTGCCGTACGAACCGAAAGGATCGGGGAGCAGACGATTGTAGGGATCTTAGGGACGAATCATTGGAGTTGGAGAAGGATCAATACGAGAACGAACCGGGCATCGAGAGAACAAAGATTTGACACGCGTCAGTTTTTATTTTTTGGTTTCTTTTTCGTTTAAACTCGTTTGGTTATGATACTTGCTACTAAATATTATTGTTTTGATTATTCGAACATGTTTCTTGGCTAGTTTTATTGTTCCACCTAGGTTGAGATGAACTTAGAACCTTTATTTTGATTTTTTATATCTGACGTTTTCGACTATGACGCGTTTTGATTTAAAATAATTTTTATTTGTTGCTGGATATGATTATGTGTGCTAGTTCTTGGCTGTGATTATTGTTTGGTTGTTGATTTTGATGTGTTTAGAAAGAAGAAATTCACCCTAGACATATTATAGTCACTTATAGGTCGTTTATCCCGGGTTTTCGATCTAGAGTTTGGTTTTAGAAATAATCCAAGGTGACCAAGTTAATGAGATCAGCTAGGTTAAGGTGTGCATCCAATCTTGATGATTAGAAATATGATTTGGGATTGCTAGGTCTGTTCTAGGCGTTTTTTGATAGTTTGAACACTCGATAGCTCGGGGTTCGTCTATTTATTCGCGTTTAGTTGTTCCTAGATATTCGGTGTATCATGTCGCAACCCCCGATCCCTTATCTGTCCCGTGAACGGGCGGACGCGAGCTCAGAGTTTTGGTGGTATCAGTCGGCGTTAATTTGGCAGCGGAAATTACATCAGAACCGTAGTTAGGAAATGTTTATCAGAGTAAAACCACCATATTTAATATTAACAATCACATGGGTAAAACTCAAGTTTCTTATTACAATACATTTATAGGGACAAACCCTATTTTATTGAATTTAAAAACATCGTTTATTAGGTAACTTTTATAGCCACATTTTTCCCAAGCCTTCAGTGCTCTCCAGTTGGCTTTTTACTAATTGGCTGTCACATTGTGTTACCTGAAACGTGTTTTAAAAACATTTTTCAGTCGAAAATACTGGTTAGTGAATCCCAGTTCAATCAAGAAACATTTTATTAATTAAAACAGTATTGAGAGCGATCACGTTGTTTATTTCTACACAATTACTCATTCAGTACTGTCAATCCTGACTTGCGGGTCATATTACACATTGGCTAACTCGTTGTCCAATGGTAACATACTTTCATCCCCGACTTACTACACGCAGTAGTATATTTTGTATACAAAACCCCAACATACCGGCAGTAATTGAAGAACTACAAAGTCTCAATCACCGCTTAATCGCATTGTAAAACAATTAAGGTTTTGTAAAACATTCCAAAAAGGTTAACAAAAAGAGGATAAACTCACATTGCTATCTTAGACTTCGCGTAAGGGTTTCCTGGGAATAATCTATAATTTATACAAATGTATATAGGTTAGTATCATAACCCTTTGAAAATATTAATGATACCCTCCCCGAGACGGCATTCCAACAACTACGTCGGGCAGAACCACGACAGTTGTTACGGAACCCTAAATCAATCGGGCATCGTATCTATTACGAAACTGGGGTTATAATACTTACAACGGAGCAGAACCTCGCTAATTAGGGGTATAATACCCGAGTATAATAACTCTACTACATAAATTGTGATTGAGAATTGAGAAATGAACGAACTGAATTGAAGCCCGAGGCCTCCTTTATATAGTTGCTGATCTCGACTCTCACACGGCCCGCGTAAGAGTAGGCAAAGCCTTACGCGGCCCGCGTCAACATCCAGTCAACATATAGCTTAGTTGGGTCAGCATGTAGGTCCGCCACGATGTCGACACGTGTCAGCACCGGGCTGCGCCACCATTTGAGACACTCGCGGCCCGCGTGAACTAATGGGGTGGTCTTACGCGGCCCGCCTCAACCTATATTTCAGATCTTTTATTATTTTTAATATTATTTAATATATTTGAGGCCCGTTTTCGCGTATGGGGTGTATTTTGGGACATATTGGGACATTCTAAAATATACTAGGGTGTCGGAAATATTATGAGGGTGTCGGTTTTACTGAGGGTTGTTACATTCTCCCCACCTTATTTTAGAGCTCGTCCTCGAGATCTACTGGAATAAGTGCGGATATTTCCTTTGCATCTCTGATTCAAGCTCCCATGTGTATTCTGGTCCTCTTTTGGAGTCCCACTTTACTTTGACCAGAACTAGTCTTTTATGTTTGAGGTTCTTGACTTTCCTGTCTTCAATCTGTAGAGGCCTTTCTACAAACTTGAGTTGTTCATTTACCTCTATATCCTTAAGAGGTACTATCAGTGATTCACCAGCTAAACACTTTTTGAGATTAGATACATGAAATACATCATGTATCCCTGCCATTTCCTCTGGCAGTTGTAGCTGATAGGCTATAGGTCCTATTCTTCTAATAATCTCAAAAGGTCCAACATACCTGGGACTTAGCTTTCCCCGTTTGATGAATCTTACTATTCCTTTCCAAGGAGAGACTTTTAATAATACTTTATCTCCTACTTGAAACTCCAAGGGTTTGCGTCGGTTATCAGCATAACTCTTATGTCAATCACGTGCTGCTTTCAGTCGTTCCTTGACTTGAATGATCTTGTCGGTTGTTTCTTGTACTATCTCAGGTCCAGATAGTTGCTTCTCTCCAATTTCTGCCCAACAGACTAGGGTTCGGCACTTTTGTCCATAAAGTGCTTCGAATGGTGCAACATTGATACTTGTGTGATAACTATTATTATAAGAAAATTCTATTAATGGTAAGTGATCGTCCCAATTACCTCCGAAATCGATTACACAAGCTCTAAGCATGTCCTCCATTGTCTGAATTGTTCTTTCGTTTTGTCCGTCCGTTTGAGGATGATAAGCTGTGCTTAGATTTAACTTGGTTCCCATTGCCTTTTGGAAACTTGACCAAAAATGAGAGGTAAATCGACTATCCCTATCAAAAATAATTGATAAAGAAATTCCATGTAAAGAAACAATTTCATTTACATATAATTTAGTTAATTATTTCATACTGAAAGTTTCTTTCATTGGTAGGAAATGAGCTGATTTGGTTAGCCTATCTACAATCACCCAGATCGTATCATTACCTTTCTTTGTTTTAGGTAATTTAGCAACAAAATCCATTGTTATTAATTCCCATTTCCACACCGGCATTTCTAATGGCTGTAACAAACCTGAGGGTTTCTGATGTTCAGCTTTAACTTGTGAGCAAGTTAAACATTTAGAAACATAGGCTGCTATGTCCTTCTTCATTCCTATCCACCAGAAAATTTTCCTTAAATCCTGGTACATTTTATCACTCCCTGGATGCATCGTATACTTAGATTTATGGGCTTCTTCTAATACACGATGACGTAGGTTTCCTAATTTAGGTATCCACATTCTCTTTTTATGGAATCTCCAAATTCCATCGATTCCTTGTTCCAATTCTTTTAGCATACCTTTTAATTTTTCAGTATCATCCTTGATTACTGAATCTTGTGCTTCTCTTATCTGATCATTTAAATCTACTTGCAGATTTAATTTAAGAGAATGTACCCTTTTTGGTTTTTCCTGATATTTTCAGCTTAACGCATCTGCCACTACATTTGCTTTTCCTTCTTGATACTGGATATCACAATCATAATCACTAAGCATCTCCATCCAACGTCTTTGTCTCATATTCAATTCCTTTTGTTTGAAAATATACCTTAAACTCTTATGATCAGTAAATATAGTAAACTTACTACCATAAAGGTAATATCTCCAAATCTTAAGAGCAAAAATTATAGCTCCTAACTCTAAATCATGGGTTGAATAATTCTCTTCATGATTCTTAAGTTGTCTAGATACGTAAGCTATAACCTTTTGACGTTGCATTAATACACATCCATAACCTAATTTAGAAGCGTCACAATAGACTACAAAGTCTTCAGTTCCTTCTGGTAATGCTAGTATGGGTGTATGAGTTAATTTATGCTTAAGTATTCTAAATGCTTCTTCTTGTTTTAATCCCCATTCAAACTTAACAGATTTACAGGTTAGCTTGGTTAAAGGAATGGCTATTCTAGAGAAATTTTGAATAAATCTTCTATAATAACCGGCCAATCCTAAGAAATTTCTAACCTCGGTTGGTGATTCAGGGGTTTTCCATTTAGTAATCGCCTCAATTTTTTGTGGATCCACATGAATTCCTTCATGATTAACTAAATGTCCGAGAAACTGTACTTGTTCTAACCAAAATTCGCACTTAGAGAATTTAGCATAAAGCTTTTCCTTTCTAAATAAACTTAAAAGTGCGTGCAAATGCTGAGCATGATCCTCTTTACTCTTAGAGTAAATTAGAATATCATCTATAAAGACAATTATGAATTTATCCAAATATGGCTTACATATTCGGTTCATCATGTCCATAAATGCAGCTGGGGCATTGGTTAAACCAAATGGCATGACAGTAAATTCATAATGGCCATACCTTGTTCTAAATGCGGTCTTAGGAATGTCCTCTTCCTGTACCTTTAATTGATGATATCCTGACCTTAAATCGATTTTAGAGAAAAATCGAGCTCCTTGCAGTTGATCAAACAGATCATCGATTCTCGGTAATGGGTACCGATTTTTAATCGTGACTTTGTTCAATTCACGGTAGTCAATGCACATATGCATTGATCCGTCATTCTTTTTAACGAACAGTATCGGCGCTCCCCATGGCGACGAACTTGGCTGTATGAATCCTTTTTCTAACAATTCATCTAACTATTTCTTCAGTTCCTGCATTTCTGCGGGTGCCAAACGGTAAGGTTCTTTGGCAATTGGTGCTGTTCCTGGTATTAAATGGATTCTGAATTCAACTTCTCTATCTGGAGGTTGCCCTGGCAATTCTTCTGGAAATACATCTGAAAACTGAGATACTACTGGAATATCTTTTAAATCCTTTCCTTTAGTGTTAGTGATTATGGAAATCAAATACACTATAGAACCTTTTCTTATATAACTTGCAGTTTTCATCACAGAGATAAATTTGGTGGACCTGGAGGGTTTATCTCCTTTAATTGTGATTGTTTTACCTTTTGGTGTATTTACTTGAATTAACTTTTGATCACATAAAATACTGGCTTTATTGGCTATTAACCAATCCATTCCTAAAACAATATCAAATCCTGCCAGATTCATGGGATAAAGGTTTGCAATAAACTTCTGATTTGAAATTTCTATGCTTGCTCCCTGCAAGATTTCAGAAATCTTAACAGTTTCTCCATTAGTTGTCTCTACTAAGCATTCTTGTGGTAGTTTAGTTAATGACTGATTTAGAAATTTGCAAAATGATGTATTAATAAAACTTTGGTTTACACCAGAGTCAAATAATACTTTAGCAAAGATATCATTAACTAAAAACGTACCAGCTATCACATCTGGAATCATCTTGGCTTCATCCGCAGTCAGAACAAATGCTCTAGCATTTTTAGTATTCTTGTTGTCTGTAGCTGGAGCTAATTTCGGGCAATTAGGCTTGATATGACCTTGTTGTTCGCAGTTGTAACATATCCTGTTGTTAACTTTCTTCCTGCAATTCTCTTCCTTGTGTCCCGATATTTTGCAAAAGTTACAGTATATGGAGCATCTTCCTGAATGCTTTCTTTTGCAATACCTACAGTAAGGTGTAGAGGTAGAACCTATATTTTTCCCACGGTTAGAATTTCCAGAACGAAATTCTTGTGTCAACTTCTGGGTTAGGTTTCTCCTTTGATCCTCCTCTCGGGTATGAACTAATTCATCTGTCAAGGTATTTGCTAGTTCTACAGCTTCTTCTATAGTTTGAGGTCTAGCTGCCTTGACTACGTGTCTTATCTCCCCAATTAATCCCCAAATATAACGGGAGATTAACACTGGTTCTGGTGAAGCAAGAGTTGGCACTATTCTAGCATATTCGAAGAATATTTTAGTGTATCCCTTACTATCCACACCAGTCATCCTAAGGTTTAGGAATTTGTTTGCTATTTGTTCCTTCTCATTGGGTGGGCAGAATTTCCTTTCTACCTTGTCCTTAAATTCTTCCCATTCCATATTGTAGGTTTTATCACTTCCTCTTGATTGGAGGATAGTGTTCCACCATTCTAGTGCTGCATTCTTAAACAGATTAGAAGCAAACAATATCTTATCTTCTTCAGCACACTTGCTTATTCTTAAGACTGCCTCAGTCTTCTCTATCCAGCGTAAGGTTGCAATGGCCCCTTCGTTGCCCGAGAATTCCATTGGTTTACAAGACCAGAATTCTTTATAAGAACAACCGTAAGACACGGTTCTTCTCCTTTTGGGAATAGGCAATTGAAGTATAGGTCCATTGTTCACGCTGTTTTCGGGTTCGATTGGTCGCTTACTACTATGCTTACTTTTGTTATTCGCTTCTTGAATAGTTTGAATAATAAATGGCATTGCATCTATAATTCATTGTGCCACTATGTGTTGGATAGCACTATTATCCACTTGATTTTCATTGTTATTGACGCTTGGATTCTCGTTAACCACGTTAATGTTACTCTGTTATCGTTATTCAGATTTCCTTGATTTCCTTCGTTGGCCATCTGGATTTTAAACATTTACCCCATATTAATATTACAAGATAATATTTAATATAGCTAATCACATGACACACAATCTAACCAAAAACGTAGATCATTGCGACTTATACTCTATTTCCATATACTATGCGTCTATTACACACTAGTACAGAAATAAAATTACATTACCAACAGAAATAGAATCACAATAGTAATATGCATCCGTACACACATTGTAACACCCTAGTTATTATTTTACAGGTTTTCGTATAATTAACGAAAACAATCATGTAATTAAGATTACATATTCATCGGAAAAACGGGTTTACTAAAACCTTTTTACAATTTGAAAGTTTAGAACATAATGTAATTAAATTCGTTACTTAAAAGAAACAATGAAACGACATTCGTCATTTAACATAATAACGAAACATAGTGCGGAAGCTTATTTCGTGATCGTGTTCGGTTCTTGCTCGTCGCTTGATCTTCATCCGGGCACTCATGGCAATCACCTATGATCAAAACCAACTTAAAAGTTAGTTTTGATAGTCAAATATGAAGTTCAAACAAGTACGGGGGTTAAATAAGAAGTTCTAACAAGTACGGGGGTTATTTATGACAAAAATTAACATTTTTCCGGGTTTGGGGGCGTCGCGTGACGCCAAGGGGCGTCGCGTGACGCTAGGCCCCCTTTTAGACAGAATGTTAATGCATATTCCCAGCACGATCTGATTTCACGGAAACGGCCATAACTTCTTCGTTATTGATCCGTTTTACCCGATTCTTTTTCCTACGCGTCCGTAATTTAATTCTCCATCTTATGGAGTTAAAATCCAACAACCTTCATAATAAAAATTTCAGACTTTTAAGCCTTCGGCTTATCGCCCTTTTACCAAATTTTGACCCGTTTATGCATTTTATCAAACGAACATATTTGTTTGATTCCTACATCACCTACACTTCTCAAATTGTTATTAACTACCATTTTAGGTTCTAATCACAAGTTTATTTCACCATTTAAACCCGTTTATGCTCGTATGCTTATTTTGACCCGTTAAGGGTATTTAAGCACTTTAAAGCTTGAAATCGCTTTCATTCCTTTCTAGCATCTTATTCCTACATTACTTATCAAGTAATATTCAACTACAACTCTTTGTGTGTTGGATTTCAATGTGTATATCTATATGTTCCGAGTTTTACCCTTCAGATTGTTATTTTACGGTAAGACTCAAATAGAGCTATTTGGCTAACGTATTACATCTATCAACATCTACACTTATTCTAAGCTTTTGTTTAATCATAAGACTCGTTTCCAAACAACCTTTAAGGGTTGTTTGTTCGATTTAGCCTACAAGGGCGTTTTGGTCGATTTTGGTCCTTCTTTTACAATGAAGGATTCTCACCAATTATTCGACCAAGATATCACTTTTAACTACAACATAAATATGCGTACCTGGCTCGGATCAACAAATAGACCCGATTTATACCTCGCTTTTATTATCACACCATCAATGATGACGCAACTATCCGATTTGCTAATTAGTCCTGTTAACATAAGACTTGACGACCACATTAGTCGATATTGTCAAATGGTGTTGTCACCACCATTCGACCCGTTTGGACTATTTGCCCAACATTGTCTATTTAAATCAAAAACACCGTTTTTGATTTCCAATTCGTACATCGTCCCATCCCGGGTTTTATAACCATACCCTTTTTCTTTTACACTCTTTTCTTGCAGTTTCAACCCATTTCGGCTTACGCCATGGGTATCCTTTTAACCATGATTTACATAAGTCAACACTTGACAATTTTCCAAATTTCCAATTTTATTGTTTTCACGTTCACAAGTATCGAAATAACAAGCATTCTACATAAGTGTGTAAATTACACTTACCTTGCATCCGAGCTACGCTTTTCTTCTATGCTTGACTTGTTTGACCCGCTTTCACTCCAAGCTTCACCTAGCTTGTTTAAGCGCCAACTATTGTTCATCATTTACAAGGTGGTTAGATTAGTCATTAACAATCACGACTATACCACTTTACTTATTTTCTTAGCCGAAACCACTTATTCGACTTCATCACTAGTTAGTTTGACTTTCTAAAGTCAACTACATTTAATCATATAATATGCACGATTAAGGCAAATCAACATTATGATTAGAACCCGTTTTATCCCATGTCTCATGTAATTAGTCAAGCTTGTCAATTACGCGTTTCGCTTGAATTTCAACACTTTACTTCTCATTTAGGCATTTTAACAAACACCTAATGGGCATCATTCTACACTTTTGCTAACTAGTCCGTAATTAGTCATTTTTAGCAAGATTAACATCAAATTTCAACCCTCAATATCTAGTGTTCATGAACTACATCAAGAACTTATATCATAACAATCAATATTCATCAAATTAACACTCCAATCCGAGTGTTCATCATAACATACAAAAACCCATTTAGCACATAATAGGGTAATTATCAAATCCCTAGTTTTGACAACAATTCATCAAATTTTCTACTTGGGTTTGTTTCTAAACCAAGATATAATCATAATAACACTCATAGAATCAATATTCATTCCAGAATTTCGATTATGATTATTCATCATAATCTCAAAGTATCACCAAATCATAATTTTTAACATACCTTGTAATCCCCATGACTAGGTGATCACGAATCTGTGTTCATGCAATGATTTGGCTCTTGATTTGGGCTTCAATTTGAGAGATTCTTGAGGGATTAGGGTTTTGAGCAAGAGAGCCCTTCTTGGCTCTGGTTGAAGTCGCAGACACACACACACGTATGTGTGTGTGTTTTGTTTATTAATTTGTTTAATTGAAACTTTAATTCAATTGTCCATGTCTAGTCCCTTCACTTTACACAAGTTATTTAAAGGGGTATCTTAACCACATTAGTTCTATTTTGTCAAGACATTAACTAACTAGGTTAATACTCCTAGTTACTTGGTGGGTCCCGGGAGTTATAATCCGTTTTATTTTAAGTCCCATTAACTCGGGCTCTTATAAAACTCGATTCCTTAAAACGTTGCTTTGCTTGTATTTAATATTAGGATTTCTTATTTAATTCCAAATATTTACCGGGTTATTTTTATTACTAACGGTACTTTACCCGTCTTTTAGTATTAACGGAGTTTGATTACCAAATCCGTTTTCGGGGTGTTACAAGTCTACCCCCCTTAAAGAGGTTTCGTCCTCGAAACCTTTTCTTACTTAATTTATCGAGTTCCACTCCATGCATTTGGTCTCGATAATCAATTAAGCATTTCTCATATCTTAACCGATTGTTAGTATTACCAGAAAGTATGGTACTATCCTTTTGGTTATTAATCATCTACGTATCTTATATGACATAATGCGACTTCAAATAACGTAATCTCGTTATTTCCACTAGTTTAATCAACTTAGTGATATTCAATGTTTTCATATACTATCGGATTTCTTTATGAACCCGTTACTTTGACCCGTTTAAGGGTCTTTAGTGAAATATTTCACTTTTAGCAATAATTTCTTTTGTTTTCAGATTTATCTATTCGGTTTAGTTATACCGAATCCACCGCTTACACGCAAACCAAATTTTTTTTTTTTGAATTACTGGCCTTAACCGGTCTTACTAACTAGACTTATTAGTCTCGTTACGTTATGCCCATTGCTTAGGCTATTATGTGATTATAATTCACATTACTTTTCTTGACTGCGATCGTGTCATATCACGTTTAATTTATATCAATCTTTTATTTTGAAAATATCACTTTTCGAATATATCATCTTGCGCCTATAAGTATCAAAACTTGAGTCTTTCAGGCTTACTATTCAAGTTCCTATCAGGATTTATATTTGTAAAAACGTTATCTCTTACTAAAACCGAAGTTTTAGTTTTAGGATGTTTTCCTTAACTTGTGTCAATTATCCATACCGGGATGTTGACAGTCCATAATTTAATCTTTTACAGTCTTAGTTTTATGCGGGAATTCTTAACTGATTCCCTCGCTTTATCTAATTTAACCCGTAGGTTTTATCACTTAGCCTCATGGGCTATTTTGATTAGACTTCCACCTCCTTAGGGCGAAATCCTTATAATTTCTTTCTAATCATGACCCGTGGGTCGTTTTGTTCTCATAGACCTTTCATAATCTCTTCGCTTTAACCCATTCAATTAACTTAAATACTAACTTTACCTCCCGTTATCTTTTACGCGGGGAGTTATAACCAGTTTTTTTTTTTTTTTTTTTTCACACTATTACCCGTAGGTTATGATGACCCCGTAGATCATTCTGTTTACTCGTGTCTTTATTAAAAATATATATTTGGTGTCAAAGCACTCTTTTTATGTTTGAAAACCGTTTGTTTTCACGCTTGAAATCCATTAGCTTTTGACTGTAGTTCGTATCTACAATCGTTTTCTTTTGGATAATTCTTCCGAATCTATGACTTCTCATGTTAATTAAGCATCGGTTTGTCTCAAGCTTACCGTTATCCGGCTTGCGCTTACTTATGCCATTAAGCATTATACTTTAATCAACCAGTTCAACCTCAAAATAGTTGAATATTATTATCAAAATTTCTGTTTACGAAATTTTATGGTCTTTTAGTCATAACTCATAACCCGAGTCTTTTGACTTTAAATTTGTGTTCCCGTTTCTCGGTTTACGCATGTGTTTAAATCCTTACCCATCAACCGGGTACTTTACCGAAGTCATTATTAGTGCAAGCATTCCGGTATACATCAAGTTTTCGTTGTAATTTGTTTGGTTGCCTTAGCGGAAGCCATCGCTTTTATTCAACCAAACCTTTATTCTTATTTAACCATCCTTGACAGTCTTATAGACTATGAATGATGATTATCATCATCATCATTTCTTTACTACGACCAAAGTCAACGACTTTGATCGTCTTTCTCGCGTGGGCAATACCTTTGTTTCTATGACCCCGCGGGTCATTTATACTTTGGTTTTACAATGCCCTTTTTGTCTACCATGGTTGTTTCGTCAAAAATGACTTATGTCACGAATTTCCTTGGGTCTTTTATTTCTATGTGCGCCATACATCGTTTTTATGGTTCCCGCGGAAACCATTTATACGAGTATGCCCATAAGATTTCTTGACCCTAAGGATCCTTTAAATTTTCATTCATCTTGACCTTACTACATCGGACATAACTGCGCTCATTATAAGAAGCTCATGCTATCATGTGTTCACTACTTACTTGGCCAGAGTAAGCGATCAACACATGGTACGCGTGACCTTATTATAATTACCACATCACGTCCCATGTAAGTAACTCCTCAATTTATTTCCATGTTTATGGTTTCATTTGGTAAAACTTTATTTAATTGTTAGTTAACAATTATTAGTTTTAGTCGTTTATCCTTGAACATGTAAAATGTCCCTTTTTATAAACATTTATTCACATTTATTGATGTGATCACTACTTTTATCAATAGGATTTATATTGAGAATACTTACTTGGATGATCACTCTCGTCCAAGTTTCTATATAAACAAGTCTTGTTATTCATTTGTTATTCATCATTGTGAATAACACATTTCCTATTAAATTTCTCTTGGAAATCGGGTTTTCCAAGTTCTATCATATGTGTATGCAACCGTTATTACTTACGTGTTTGTTGCATATAACGACTCGTGCGATTTAATTTAAAAGTGTGCACCTGGTAATGCTTGCCCTAACGGGCTTCTCTTGTCATTAATCTTGTTCGCGACCGTTACGCGATTTAGGTCCTTGATGAGTATGCTCTTCCTGTCATACCTCAGACCGTTCCATCATCATATCCATAATTCGTTCACTCCCGTCATCTTCAGACGCGAGTGTCCTTCAATTAAAACATTCACAAGAGTTAGTAATGTCAACTTCAATAATCGCCCGTATTATAATACAAGGTTTTTTCTACTATGCGCGTCAACGCGCGTATTTTCGTCAAACATATCCATCATTTTAATTGGGGTAACGTGTACCACACGATAGCCCTATGTGTTGTTTACAACACTTTAGCATACTAAACTATTAACGTACTTGTACTTATCGGATTTGCGATCAAGCCTCGAACCGAACACTTTACCCTTTAACCTTGGGCTCTGATTACCAACTTGTAACACCCTAGTTATTATTTTACAGGTTTTCGTATAATTAACGAAAACAATCATGTAATTAAGATTACATATTCATCGGAAAAACGGGTTTACTAAAACCTTTTTACAATTTGAAAGTTTAGAACATAATGTAATTAAATTCGTCACTTAAAAGAAACAATGAAACGACATTCGTCATTTAACATAATAACGAAACATAGTGCGGAAGCTTATTTCGTGATCGTGTTCGGTTCTTGCTCGTCGCTTGATCTTCATCCGGGCACTCATGGCAATCACCTATGATCAAAACCAACTTAAAAGTTAGTTTTGATAGTCAAATATGAAGTTCAAACAAGTACGGGGGTTAAATAAGAAGTTCTAACAAGTACGGGGGTTATTTATGACCAAAATTAACATTTTTCCGGGTTTGGGGGCGTCGCGTGACGCCAAGGGGCGTCGCGTGACGCCAAGGGGCGTCGCGTGACGCCAAGGGGCGTCGCGTGACGCTAGGCCCCCTTTTAGACAGAATGTTGCTGCATATTCCCAGCACGATCTGATTTCACGGAAACGGCCATAACTTCTTCGTTATTGATCCGTTTTACCCGATTCTTTTTCCTACGCGTCCGTAATTTAATTCTCCATCTTATGGAGTTAAAATCCAACAACCTTCATAATAAAAATTTCAGACTTTTAAGCCTTCGGCTTATCGCCCTTTTACCAAATTTTGACCCGTTTATGCATTTTATCAAACGAACATATTTGTTTGATTTCTACATCACCTACACTTCTCAAATTGTTATTAACTACCATTTTAGGTTCTAATCACAAGTTTATTTCACCATTTAAACCCGTTTATGCTCGTATGCTTATTTTGACCCGTTAAGGGTATTTAAGCACTTTAAAGCTTGAAATCGCTTTCATTCCTTTCTAGCATCTTATTCCTACATTACTTATCAAGTAATATTCAACTACAACTCTTTGTGTGTTGGATTTCAATGTGTATATCTATATGTTCCGAGTTTTACCCTTCAGATTGTTATTTTACGGTAAGACTCAAATAGAGCTATTTGGCTAACGTATTACATCTATCAACATCTACACTTATTCTAAGCTTTTGTTTAATCATAAGACTCGTTTCCAAACAACCTTTAAGGGTTGTTTGTTCGATTTAGCCTACAAGGGCGTTTTGGTCGATTTTGGTCCTTCTTTTACAATGAAGGATTCTCACCAATTATTCGACCAAGATATCACTTTTAACTACAACATAAATATGCGTACCTGGCTCGGATCAACAAATAGACCCGATTTATACCTCGCTTTTATTATCACACCATCAATGATGACGCAACTATCCGATTTGCTAATTAGTCCTGTTAACATAAGACTTGACGACCACATTAGTCGATATTGTCAAATGGTGTTATCACCACCATTCGACCCGTTTGGACTATTTGCCCAACATTGTCTATTTAAATCAAAAACACCGTTTTTGATTTCCAATTCGTACATCGTCCCATCCCGGGTTTTATAACCATACCCTTTTTCTTTTACACTCTTTTCTTGCAGTTTCAACCCATTTCGGCTTACGCCATGGGTATCCTTTTAACCATGATTTACATAAGTCAACACTTGACAATTTTCCAAATTTCCAATTTTATTGTTTTCACGTTCACAAGTATCGAAATAACAAGCATTCTACATAAGTGTGTAAATTACACTTACCTTGCATCCGAGCTACGCTTTTCTTCTATGCTTGACTTGTTTGACCCGCTTTCACTCCAAGCTTCACCTAGCTTGTTTAAGCGCCAACTATTGTTCATCATTTACAAGGTGGTTAGATTAGTCATTAACAATCACGACTATACCACTTTACTTATTTTCTTAGCCGAAACCACTTATTCGACTTCATCACTAGTTAGTTTGACTTTCTAAAGTCAACTACATTTAATCATATAATATGCACGATTAAGGCAAATCAACATTATGATTAGAACCCGTTTTATCCCATGTCTCATGTAATTAGTCAAGCTTGTCAATTACGCGTTTCGCTTGAATTTCAACACTTTACTTCTCATTTAGGCATTTTAACAAACACCTAATGGGCATCATTCTACACTTTTGCTAACTAGTCCGTAATTAGTCATTTTTAGCAAGATTAACATCAAATTTCAACCCTCAATATCTAGTGTTCATGAACTACATCAAGAACTTATATCATAACAATCAATATTCATCAAATTAACACTCCAATCCGAGTGTTCATCATAACATACAAAAACCCATTTAGCACATAATAGGGTAATTATCAAATCCCTAGTTTTGACAACAATTCATCAAATTTTCTACTAGGGTTTGTTTCTAAACCAAGATATAATCATAATAACACTCATAGAATCAATATTCATTCCAGAATTTCGATTATGATTATTCATCATAATCTCAAAGTATCACCAAATCATAATTTTTAACATACCTTGTAATCCCCATGACTAGGTGATCACGAATCTGTGTTCATGCAATGATTTGGCTCTTGATTTGGGCTTCAATTTGAGAGATTCTTGAGGGATTAGGGTTTTGAGCAAGAGAGCCCTTCTTGGCTCTGGTTGAAGTCGCAGACACACACACACGTATGTGTGTGTGTTTTGTTTATTAATTTGTTTAATTGAAACTTTAATTCAATTGTCCATGTCTAGTCCCTTCACTTTACACAAGTTATTTAAAGGGGTATCTTAACCACATTAGTTCTATTTTGTCAAGACATTAACTAACTAGGTTAATACTCCTAGTTACTTGGTGGGTCCCGGGAGTTATAATCCGTTTTATTTTAAGTCCCATTAACTCGGGCTCTTATAAAACTCGATTCCTTAAAACGTTGCTTTGCTTGTATTTAATATTAGGATTTCTTATTTAATTCCAAATATTTACCGGGTTATTTTTATTACTAACGGTACTTTACCCGTCTTTTAGTATTAACGGAGTTTGATTACCAAATCCGTTTTCGGGGTGTTACAAGTCTACCCCCCTTAAAGAGGTTTCGTCCCCGAAACCTTTTCTTACTTAATTTATCGAGTTCCACTCCATGCATTTGGTCTCGATAATCAATTAAGCATTTCTCATATCTTAACCGATTGTTAGTATTACCAGAAAGTATGGTACTATCCTTTTGGTTATTAATCATCTACGTATCTTATATGACATAATGCGACTTCAAATAACGTAATCTCGTTATTTCCACTAGTTTAATCAACTTAGTGATATTCAATGTTTTCATATACTATCGGATTTCTTTATGAACCCGTTACTTTGACCCGTTTAAGGGTCTTTAGTGAAATATTTCACTTTTAGCAATAATTTCTTTTGTTTTCAGATTTATCTATTCGGTTTAGTTATACCGAATCCACCGCTTACACGCAAACCAAATTTTTTTTTTTGAATTACTGGCCTTAACCGGTCTTACTAACTAGACTTATTAGTCCCGTTACGTTATGCCCATTGCTTAGGCTATAATGTGATTATAATTCACATTACTTTTCTTGACTGCGATCGTGTCATATCACGTTTAATTTATATCAATCTTTTATTTTGAAAATATCACTTTTCGAATATATCATCTTGCGCCTATAAGTATCAAAACTTGAGTCTTTCAGGCTTACTATTCAAGTTCCTATCAGGATTTATATTTGTAAAAACGTTATCTCTTACTAAAACCGAAGTTTTAGTTTTAGGATGTTTTCCTTAACTTGTGTCAATTATCCATACCGGGATGTTGACAGTCCATAATTTAATCTTTTACAGTCTTAGTTTTATGCGGGAATTCTTAACTGATTCCCTCGCTTTATCTAATTTAACCCGTAGGTTTTATCACTTAGCCTCATGGGCTATTTTGATTAGACTTCCACCTCCTTAGGGCGAAATCCTTATAATTTCTTTCTAATCATGACCCGTGGGTCGTTTTGTTCTCATAGACCTTTCATAATCTCTTCGCTTTAACCCATTCAATTAACTTAAATACTAACTTTACCTCCCGTTATCTTTTACGCGGGGAGTTATAACCAGTTTTTTTTTTTTTTTTTTTTCACACTATTACCCGTAGGTTATGATGACCCCGTAGATCATTCTGTTTACTCGTGTCTTTATTAAAAATATATATTTGGTGTCAAAGCACTCTTTTTATGTTTGAAAACCGTTTGTTTTCACGCTTGAAATCCATTAGCTTTTGACTGTAGTTCGTATCTACAATCGTTTTCTTTTGGATAATTCTTCCGAATCTATGACTTCTCATGTTAATTAAGCATCGGTTTGTCTCAAGCTTACCGTTATCCGGCTTGCGCTTACTTATGCCATTAAGCATTATACTTTAATCAACCAGTTCAACCTCAAAATAGTTGAATATTATTATCAAAATTTCTGTTTACGAAATTTTATGGTCTTTTAGTCATAACTCATAACCCGAGTCTTTTGACTTTAAATTTGTGTTCCCGTTTCTCGGTTTACGCATGTGTTTAAATCCTTACCCATCAACCGGGTACTTTACCGAAGTCATTATTAGTGCAAGCATTCCGGTATACATCAAGTTTTCGTTGTAATTTGTTTGGTTGCCTTAGCGGAAGCCATCGCTTTTATTCAACCAAACCTTTATTCTTATTTAACCATCCTTGACAGTCTTATAGACTATGAATGATGATTATCATCATCATCATTTCTTTACTACGACCAAAGTCAACGACTTTGATCGTCTTTCTCGCGTGGGCAATACCTTTGTTTCTATGACCCCGCGGGTCATTTATACTTTGGTTTTACAATGCCCTTTTTGTCTACCATGGTTGTTTCGTCAAAAATGACTTATGTCACGAATTTCCTTGGGTCTTTTATTTCTATGTGCGCCATACATCGTTTTTATGGTTCCCGCGGAAACCATTTATACGAGTATACCCATAAGATTTCTTGACCCTAAGGATCCTTTAAATTTTCATTCATCTTGACCTTACTACATCGGACATAACTGCGCTCATTATAAGAAGCTCATGCTATCATGTGTTCACTACTTACTTGGCCAGAGTAAGCGATCAACACATGGTACGCGTGACCTTATTATAATTACCACATCACGTCCCATGTAAGTAACTCCTCAATTTATTTCCATGTTTATGGTTTCATTTGGTAAAACTTTATTTAATTGTTAGTTAACAATTATTAGTTTTAGTCGTTTATCCTTGAACATGTAAAATGTCCCTTTTTATAAACATTTATTCACATTTATTGATGTGATCACTACTTTTCTCAATAGGATTTATATTGAGAATACTTACTTGGATGATCACTCTCGTCCAAGTTTCTATATAAACAAGTCTTGTTATTCATTTGTTATTCATCATTGTGAATAACACATTTCCTATTAAATTTCTCTTGGAAATCGGGTTTTCCAAGTTCTATCATATGTGTATGCAACCGTTATTACTTACGTGTTTGTTGCATATAACGACTCGTGCGATTTAATTTAAAAGTGTGCACCTGGTAATGCTTGCCCTAACGGGCTTCTCTTGTCATTAATCTTGTTCGCGACCGTTACGCGATTTAGGTCCTTGATGAGTATGCTCTTCCTGTCATACCTCAGACCGTTCCATCATCATATCCATAATTCGTTCACTCCCGTCATCTTCAGACGCGAGTGTCCTTCAATTAAAACATTCACAAGAGTTAGTAATGTCAACTTCAATAATCGCCCGTATTATAATACAAGGTTTTTTCTACTATGCGCGTCAACGCGCGTATTTTCGTCAAACATATCCATCATTTTAATTGGGGTAACGTGTACCACACGATAGCCCTATGTGTTGTTTACAACACTTTAGCATACTAAACTATTAACGTACTTGTACTTATCGGATTTGCGATCAAGCCTCGAACCGAACACTTTACCCTTTAACCTTGGGCTCTGATTACCAACTTGTAACACCCTAGTTATTATTTTACAGGTTTTCGTATAATTAACGAAAACAATCATGTAATTAAGATTACATATTCATCGGAAAAACGGGTTTACTAAAACCTTTTTACAATTTGAAAGTTTAGAACATAATGTAATTAAATTCGTCACTTAAAAGAAACAATGAAACGACATTCGTCATTTAACATAATAACGAAACATAGTGCGGAAGCTTATTTCGTGATCGTGTTCGGTTCTTGCTCGTCGCTTGATCTTCATCCGGGCACTCATGGCAATCACCTATGATCAAAACCAACTTAAAAGTTAGTTTTGATAGTCAAATATGAAGTTCAAACAAGTACGGGGGTTAAATAAGAAGTTCTAACAAGTACGGGGGTTATTTATGACCAAAATTAACATTTTTCCGGGTTTGGGGGCGTCGCGTGACGCCAAGGGGCGTCACGTGACGCTAGGCCCCCTTTTAGACAGAATGTTGCTGCATATTCCCAGCACGATCTGATTTCACGGAAACGGCCATAACTTCTTCGTTATTGATCCGTTTTACCCGATTCTTTTTCCTACGCGTCCGTAATTTAATTCTCCATCTTATGGAGTTAAAATCCAACAACCTTCATAATAAAAATTTCAGACTTTTAAGCCTTCGGCTTATCGCCCTTTTACCAAATTTTGACCCGTTTATGCATTTTATCAAACGAACATATTTGTTTGATTCCTACATCACCTACACTTCTCAAATTGTTATTAACTACCATTTTAGGTTCTAATCACAAGTTTATTTCACCATTTAAACCCGTTTATGCTCGTATGCTTATTTTGACCCGTTAAGGGTATTTAAGCACTTTAAAGCTTGAAATCGCTTTCATTCCTTTCTAGCATCTTATTCCTACATTACTTATCAAGTAATATTCAACTACAAATCTTTGTGTGTTGGATTTCAATGTGTATATCTATATGTTCCGAGTTTTACCCTTCAGATTGTTATTTTACGGTAAGACTCAAATAGAGCTATTTGGCTAACGTATTACATCTATCAACATCTACACTTATTCTAAGCTTTTGTTTAATCATAAGACTCGTTTCCAAACAACCTTTAAGGGTTGTTTGTTCGATTTAGCCTACAAGGGCGTTTTGGTCGATTTTGGTCCTTCTTTTACAATGAAGGATTCTCACCAATTATTCGACCAAGATATCACTTTTAACTACAACATAAATATGCGTACCTGGCTCGGATCAACAAATAGACCCGATTTATACCTCGCTTTTATTATCACACCATCAATGATGACGCAACTATCCGATTTGCTAATTAGTCCTGTTAACATAAGACTTGACGACCACATTAGTCGATATTGTCAAATGGTGTTATCACCACCATTCGACCCGTTTGGACTATTTGCCCAACATTGTCTATTTAAATCAAAAACACCGTTTTTGATTTCCAATTCGTACATCGTCCCATCCCGGGTTTTATAACCATACCCTTTTTCTTTTACACTCTTTTCTTGCAGTTTCAACCCATTTCGGCTTACGCCATGGGTATCCTTTTAACCATGATTTACATAAGTCAACACTTGACAATTTTCCAAATTTCCAATTTTATTGTTTTCACGTTCACAAGTATCGAAATAACAAGCATTCTACATAAGTGTGTAAATTACACTTACCTTGCATCCGAGCTACGCTTTTCTTCTATGCTTGACTTGTTTGACCCGCTTTCACTCCAAGCTTCACCTAGCTTGTTTAAGCGCCAACTATTGTTCATCATTTACAAGGTGGTTAGATTAGTCATTAACAATCACGACTATACCACTTTACTTATTTTCTTAGCCGAAACCACTTATTCGACTTCATCACTAGTTAGTTTGACTTTCTAAAGTCAACTACATTTAATCATATAATATGCACGATTAAGGCAAATCAACATTATGATTAGAACCCGTTTTATCCCATGTCTCATGTAATTAGTCAAGCTTGTCAATTACGCGTTTCGCTTGAATTTCAACACTTTACTTCTCATTTAGGCATTTTAACAAACACCTAATGGGCATCATTCTACACTTTTGCTAACTAGTCCGTAATTAGTCATTTTTAGCAAGATTAACATCAAATTTCAACCCTCAATATCTAGTGTTCATGAACTACATCAAGAACTTATATCATAACAATCAATATTCATCAAATTAACACTCCAATCCGAGTGTTCATCATAACATACAAAAACCCATTTAGCACATAATAGGGTAATTATCAAATCCCTAGTTTTGACAACAATTCATCAAATTTTCTACTAGGGTTTGTTTCTAAACCAAGATATAATCATAATAACACTCATAGAATCAATATTCATTCCAGAATTTCGATTATGATTATTCATCATAATCTCAAAGTATCACCAAATCATAATTTTTAACATACCTTGTAATCCCCATGACTAGGTGATCACGAATCTGTGTTCATGCAATGATTTGGCTCTTGATTTGGGCTTCAATTTGAGAGATTCTTGAGGGATTAGGGTTTTGAGCAAGAGAGCCCTTCTTGGCTCTGGTTGAAGTCGCAGACACACACACACGTATGTGTGTGTGTTTTGTTTATTAATTTGTTTAATTGAAACTTTAATTCAATTGTCCATGTCTAGTCCCTTCACTTTACACAAGTTATTTAAAGGGGTATCTTAACCACATTAGTTCTATTTTGTCAAGACATTAACTAACTAGGTTAATACTCCTAGTTACTTGGTGGGTCCCGGGAGTTATAATCCGTTTTATTTTAAGTCCCATTAACTCGGGCTCTTATAAAACTCGATTCCTTAAAACGTTGCTTTGCTTGTATTTAATATTAGGATTTCTTATTTAATTCCAAATATTTACCGGGTTATTTTTATTACTAACGGTACTTTACCCGTCTTTTAGTATTAACGGAGTTTGATTACCAAATCCGTTTTCGGGGTGTTACAAGTCTACCCCCCTTAAAGAGGTTTCGTCCCCGAAACCTTTTCTTACTTAATTTATCGAGTTCCACTCCATGCATTTGGTCTCGATAATCAATTAAGCATTTCTCATATCTTAACCGATTGTTAGTATTACCAGAAAGTATGGTACTATCCTTTTGGTTATTAATCATCTACGTATCTTATATGACATAATGCGACTTCAAATAACGTAATCTCGTTATTTCCACTAGTTTAATCAACTTAGTGATATTCAATGTTTTCATATACTATCGGATTTCTTTATGAACCCGTTACTTTGACCCGTTTAAGGGTCTTTAGTGAAATATTTCACTTTTAGCAATAATTTCTTTTGTTTTCAGATTTATCTATTCGGTTTAGTTATACCGAATCCACCGCTTACACGCAAACCAAATTTTTTTTTTGAATTACTGGCCTTAACCGGTCTTACTAACTAGACTTATTAGTCCCGTTACGTTATGCCCATTGCTTAGGCTATAATGTGATTATAATTCACATTACTTTTCTTGACTGCGATCGTGTCATATCACGTTTAATTTATATCAATCTTTTATTTTGAAAATATCACTTTTCGAATATATCATCTTGCGCCTATAAGTATCAAAACTTGAGTCTTTCAGGCTTACTATTCAAGTTCCTATCAGGATTTATATTTGTAAAAACGTTATCTCTTACTAAAACCAAAGTTTTAGTTTTAGGATGTTTTCCTTAACTTGTGTCAATTATCCATACCGGGATGTTGACAGTCCATAATTTAATCTTTTACAGTCTTAGTTTTATGCGGGAATTCTTAACTGATTCCCTCGCTTTATCTAATTTAACCCGTAGGTTTTATCACTTAGCCTCATGGGCTATTTTGATTAGACTTCCACCTCCTTAGGGCGAAATCCTTATAATTTCTTTCTAATCATGACCCGTGGGTCGTTTTGTTCTCATAGACCTTTCATAATCTCTTCGCTTTAACCCATTCAATTAACTTAAATACTAACTTTACCTCCCGTTATCTTTTACGCGGGGAGTTATAACCAGTTTTTTTTTTTTTTTTTTTCACACTATTACCCGTAGGTTATGATGACCCCGTAGATCATTCTGTTTACTCGTGTCTTTATTAAAAATATATATTTGGTGTCAAAGCACTCTTTTTATGTTTGAAAACCGTTTGTTTTCACGCTTGAAATCCATTAGCTTTTGACTGTAGTTCGTATCTACAATCGTTTTCTTTTGGATAATTCTTCCGAATCTATGACTTCTCATGTTAATTAAGCATCGGTTTGTCTCAAGCTTACCGTTATCCGGCTTGCGCTTACTTATGCCATTAAGCATTATACTTTAATCAACCAGTTCAACCTCAAAATAGTTGAATATTATTATCAAAATTTCTGTTTACGAAATTTTATGGTCTTTTAGTCATAACTCATAACCCGAGTCTTTTGACTTTAAATTTGTGTTCCCGTTTCTCGGTTTACGCATGTGTTTAAATCCTTACCCATCAACCGGGTACTTTACCGAAGTCATTATTAGTGCAAGCATTCCGGTATACATCAAGTTTTCGTTGTAATTTGTTTGGTTGCCTTAGCGGAAGCCATCGCTTTTATTCAACCAAACCTTTATTCTTATTTAACCATCCTTGACAGTCTTATAGACTATGAATGATGATTATCATCATCATCATTTCTTTACTACGACCAAAGTCAACGACTTTGATCGTCTTTCTCGCGTGGGCAATACCTTTGTTTCTATGACCCCGCGGGTCATTTATACTTTGGTTTTACAATGCCCTTTTTGTCTACCATGGTTGTTTCGTCAAAAATGACTTATGTCACGAATTTCCTTGGGTCTTTTATTTCTATGTGCGCCATACATCGTTTTTATGGTTCCCGCGGAAACCATTTATACGAGTATGCCCATAAGATTTCTTGACCCTAAGGATCCTTTAAATTTTCATTCATCTTGACCTTACTACATCGGACATAACTGCGCTCATTATAAGAAGCTCATGCTATCATGTGTTCACTACTTACTTGGCCAGAGTAAGCGATCAACACATGGTACGCGTGACCTTATTATAATTACCACATCACGTCCCATGTAAGTAACTCCTCAATTTATTTCCATGTTTATGGTTTCATTTGGTAAAACTTTATTTAATTGTTAGTTAACAATTATTAGTTTTAGTCGTTTATCCTTGAACATGTAAAATGTCCCTTTTTATAAACATTTATTCACATTTATTGATGTGATCACTACTTTTATCAATAGGATTTATATTGAGAATACTTACTTGGATGATCACTCTCGTCCAAGTTTCTATATAAACAAGTCTTGTTATTCATTTGTTATTCATCATTGTGAATAACACATTTCCTATTAAATTTCTCTTGGAAATCGGGTTTTCCAAGTTCTATCATATGTGTATGCAACCGTTATTACTTACGTGTTTGTTGCATATAACGACTCGTGCGATTTAATTTAAAAGTGTGCACCTGGTAATGCTTGCCCTAACGGGCTTCTCTTGTCATTAATCTTGTTCGCGACCGTTACGCGATTTAGGTCCTTGATGAGTATGCTCTTCCTGTCATACCTCAGACCGTTCCATCATCATATCCATAATTCGTTCACTCCCGTCATCTTCAGACGCGAGTGTCCTTCAATTAAAACATTCACAAGAGTTAGTAATGTCAACTTCAATAATCGCCCGTATTATAATACAAGGTTTTTTCTACTATGCGCGTCAACGCGCGTATTTTCGTCAAACATATCCATCATTTTAATTGGGGTAACGTGTACCACACGATAGCCCTATGTGTTGTTTACAACACTTTAGCATACTAAACTATTAACGTACTTGTACTTATCGGATTTGCGATCAAGCCTCGAACCGAACACTTTACCCTTTAACCTTGGGCTCTGATTACCAACTTGTAACACCCTAGTTATTATTTTACAGGTTTTCGTATAATTAACGAAAACAATCATGTAATTAAGATTACATATTCATCGGAAAAACGGGTTTACTAAAACCTTTTTACAATTTGAAAGTTTAGAACATAATGTAATTAAATTCGTCACTTAAAAGAAACAATGAAACGACATTCGTCATTTAACATAATAACGAAACATAGTGCGGAAGCTTATTTCGTGATCGTGTTCGGTTCTTGCTCGTCGCTTGATCTTCATCCGGGCACTCATGGCAATCACCTATGATCAAAACCAACTTAAAAGTTAGTTTTGATAGTCAAATATGAAGTTCAAACAAGTACGGGGGTTAAATAAGAAGTTCTAACAAGTACGGGGGTTATTTATGACCAAAATTAACATTTTTCCGGGTTTGGGGGCGTCGCGTGACGCCAAGGGGCGTCACGTGACGCTAGGCCCCCTTTTAGACAGAATGTTGCTGCATATTCCCAGCACGATCTGATTTCACGGAAACGGCCATAACTTCTTCGTTATTGATCCGTTTTACCCGATTCTTTTTCCTACGCGTCCGTAATTTAATTCTCCATCTTATGGAGTTAAAATCCAACAACCTTCATAATAAAAATTTCAGACTTTTAAGCCTTCGGCTTATCGCCCTTTTACCAAATTTTGACCCGTTTATGCATTTTATCAAACGAACATATTTGTTTGATTCCTACATCACCTACACTTCTCAAATTGTTATTAACTACCATTTTAGGTTCTAATCACAAGTTTATTTCACCATTTAAACCCGTTTATGCTCGTATGCTTATTTTGACCCGTTAAGGGTATTTAAGCACTTTAAAGCTTGAAATCGCTTTCATTCCTTTCTAGCATCTTATTCCTACATTACTTATCAAGTAATATTCAACTACAACTCTTTGTGTGTTGGATTTCAATGTGTATATCTATATGTTCCGAGTTTTACCCTTCAGATTGTTATTTTACGGTAAGACTCAAATAGAGCTATTTGGCTAACGTATTACATCTATCAACATCTACACTTATTCTAAGCTTTTGTTTAATCATAAGACTCGTTTCCAAACAACCTTTAAGGGTTGTTTGTTCGATTTAGCCTACAAGGGCGTTTTGGTCGATTTTGGTCCTTCTTTTACAATGAAGGATTCTCACCAATTATTCGACCAAGATATCACTTTTAACTACAACATAAATATGCGTACCTGGCTCGGATCAACAAATAGACCCGATTTATACCTCGCTTTTATTATCACACCATCAATGATGACGCAACTATCCGATTTGCTAATTAGTCCTGTTAACATAAGACTTGACGACCACATTAGTCGATATTGTCAAATGGTGTTATCACCACCATTCGACCCGTTTGGACTATTTGCCCAACATTGTCTATTTAAATCAAAAACACCGTTTTTGATTTCCAATTCGTACATCGTCCCATCCCGGGTTTTATAACCATACCCTTTTTCTTTTACACTCTTTTCTTGCAGTTTCAACCCATTTCGGCTTACGCCATGGGTATCCTTTTAACCATGATTTACATAAGTCAACACTTGACAATTTTCCAAATTTCCAATTTTATTGTTTTCACGTTCACAAGTATCGAAATAACAAGCATTCTACATAAGTGTGTAAATTACACTTACCTTGCATCCGAGCTACGCTTTTCTTCTATGCTTGACTTGTTTGACCCGCTTTCACTCCAAGCTTCACCTAGCTTGTTTAAGCGCCAACTATTGTTCATCATTTACAAGGTGGTTAGATTAGTCATTAACAATCACGACTATACCACTTTACTTATTTTCTTAGCCGAAACCACTTATTCGACTTCATCACTAGTTAGTTTGACTTTCTAAAGTCCACTACATTTAATCATATAATATGCACGATTAAGGCAAATCAACATTATGATTAGAACCCGTTTTATCCCATGTCTCATGTAATTAGTCAAGCTTGTCAATTACGCGTTTCGCTTGAATTTCAACACTTTACTTCTCATTTAGGCATTTTAACAAACACCTAATGGGCATCATTCTACACTTTTGCTAACTAGTCCGTAATTAGTCATTTTTAGCAAGATTAACATCAAATTTCAACCCTCAATATCTAGTGTTCATGAACTACATCAAGAACTTATATCATAACAATCAATATTCATCAAATTAACACTCCAATCCGAGTGTTCATCATAACATACAAAAACCCATTTAGCACATAATAGGGTAATTATCAAATCCCTAGTTTTGACAACAATTCATCAAATTTTCTACTAGGGTTTGTTTCTAAACCAAGATATAATCATAATAACACTCATAGAATCAATATTCATTCCAGAATTTCGATTATGATTATTCATCATAATCTCAAAGTATCACCAAATCATAATTTTTAACATACCTTGTAATCCCCATGACTAGGTGATCACGAATCTGTGTTCATGCAATGATTTGGCTCTTGATTTGGGCTTCAATTTGAGAGATTCTTGAGGGATTAGGGTTTTGAGCAAGAGAGCCCTTCTTGGCTCTGGTTGAAGTCGCAGACACACACACACGTATGTGTGTGTGTTTTGTTTATTAATTTGTTTAATTGAAACTTTAATTCAATTGTCCATGTCTAGTCCCTTCACTTTACACAAGTTATTTAAAGGGGTATCTTAACCACATTAGTTCTATTTTGTCAAGACATTAACTAACTAGGTTAATACTCCTAGTTACTTGGTGGGTCCCGGGAGTTATAATCCGTTTTATTTTAAGTCCCATTAACTCGGGCTCTTATAAAACTCGATTCCTTAAAACGTTGCTTTGCTTGTATTTAATATTAGGATTTCTTATTTAATTCCAAATATTTACCGGGTTATTTTTATTACTAACGGTACTTTACCCGTCTTTTAGTATTAACGGAGTTTGATTACCAAATCCGTTTTCGGGGTGTTACAAGTCTACCCCCCTTAAAGAGGTTTCGTCCCCGAAACCTTTTCTTACTTAATTTATCGAGTTCCACTCCATGCATTTGGTCTCGATAATCAATTAAGCATTTCTCATATCTTAACCGATTGTTAGTATTACCAGAAAGTATGGTACTATCCTTTTGGTTATTAATCATCTACGTATCTTATATGACATAATGCGACTTCAAATAACGTAATCTCGTTATTTCCACTAGTTTAATCAACTTAGTGATATTCAATGTTTTCATATACTATCGGATTTCTTTATGAACCCGTTACTTTGACCCGTTTAAGGGTCTTTAGTGAAATATTTCACTTTTAGCAATAATTTCTTTTGTTTTCAGATTTATCTATTCGGTTTAGTTATACCGAATCCACCGCTTACACGCAAACCAAATTTTTTTTTTTGAATTACTGGCCTTAACCGGTCTTACTAACTAGACTTATTAGTCCCGTTACGTTATGCCCATTGCTTAGGCTATAATGTGATTATAATTCACATTACTTTTCTTGACTGCGATCGTGTCATATCACGTTTAATTTATATCAATCTTTTATTTTGAAAATATCACTTTTCGAATATATCATCTTGCGCCTATAAGTATCAAAACTTGAGTCTTTCAGGCTTACTATTCAAGTTCCTATCAGGATTTATATTTGTAAAAACGTTATCTCTTACTAAAACCAAAGTTTTAGTTTTAGGATGTTTTCCTTAACTTGTGTCAATTATCCATACCGGGATGTTGACAGTCCATAATTTAATCTTTTACAGTCTTAGTTTTATGCGGGAATTCTTAACTGATTCCCTCGCTTTATCTAATTTAACCCGTAGGTTTTATCACTTAGCCTCATGGGCTATTTTGATTAGACTTCCACCTCCTTAGGGCGAAATCCTTATAATTTCTTTCTAATCATGACCCGTGGGTCGTTTTGTTCTCATAGACCTTTCATAATCTCTTCGCTTTAACCCATTCAATTAACTTAAATACTAACTTTACCTCCCGTTATCTTTTACGCGGGGAGTTATAACCAGTTTTTTTTTTTTTTTTTTTCACACTATTACCCGTAGGTTATGATGACCCCGTAGATCATTCTGTTTACTCGTGTCTTTATTAAAAATATATATTTGGTGTCAAAGCACTCTTTTTATGTTTGAAAACCGTTTGTTTTCACGCTTGAAATCCATTAGCTTTTGACTGTAGTTCGTATCTACAATCGTTTTCTTTTGGATAATTCTTCCGAATCTATGACTTCTCATGTTAATTAAGCATCGGTTTGTCTCAAGCTTACCGTTATCCGGCTTGCGCTTACTTATGCCATTAAGCATTATACTTTAATCAACCAGTTCAACCTCAAAATAGTTGAATATTATTATCAAAATTTCTGTTTACGAAATTTTATGGTCTTTTAGTCATAACTCATAACCCGAGTCTTTTGACTTTAAATTTGTGTTCCCGTTTCTCGGTTTACGCATGTGTTTAAATCCTTACCCATCAACCGGGTACTTTACCGAAGTCATTATTAGTGCAAGCATTCCGGTATACATCAAGTTTTCGTTGTAATTTGTTTGGTTGCCTTAGCGGAAGCCATCGCTTTTATTCAACCAAACCTTTATTCTTATTTAACCATCCTTGACAGTCTTATAGACTATGAATGATGATTATCATCATCATCATTTCTTTACTACGACCAAAGTCAACGACTTTGATCGTCTTTCTCGCGTGGGCAATACCTTTGTTTCTATGACCCCGCGGGTCATTTATACTTTGGTTTTACAATGCCCTTTTTGTCTACCATGGTTGTTTCGTCAAAAATGACTTATGTCACGAATTTCCTTGGGTCTTTTATTTCTATGTGCGCCATACATCGTTTTTATGGTTCCCGCGGAAACCATTTATACGAGTATGCCCATAAGATTTCTTGACCCTAAGGATCCTTTAAATTTTCATTCATCTTGACCTTACTACATCGGACATAACTGCGCTCATTATAAGAAGCTCATGCTATCATGTGTTCACTACTTACTTGGCCAGAGTAAGCGATCAACACATGGTACGCGTGACCTTATTATAATTACCACATCACGTCCCATGTAAGTAACTCCTCAATTTATTTCCATGTTTATGGTTTCATTTGGTAAAACTTTATTTAATTGTTAGTTAACAATTATTAGTTTTAGTCGTTTATCCTTGAACATGTAAAATGTCCCTTTTTATAAACATTTATTCACATTTATTGATGTGATCACTACTTTTATCAATAGGATTTATATTGAGAATACTTACTTGGATGATCACTCTCGTCCAAGTTTCTATATAAACAAGTCTTGTTATTCATTTGTTATTCATCATTGTGAATAACACATTTCCTATTAAATTTCTCTTGGAAATCGGGTTTTCCAAGTTCTATCATATGTGTATGCAACCGTTATTACTTACGTGTTTGTTGCATATAACGACTCGTGCGATTTAATTTAAAAGTGTGCACCTGGTAATGCTTGCCCTAACGGGCTTCTCTTGTCATTAATCTTGTTCGCGACCGTTACGCGAT
>JARYGA010029797.1:0-25344 GCA_030545235.1 Helianthus tuberosus
GTAAGAATTAACATGTACACTTTTAACCCTTCGATGCTCAACTTTTGAATTTTATTGCAAACAGTTTTGTTTATCCAACGAGTGGCTCTATAAGAGAATACAAATACTGTGTAAGGTCATTCAGAGGCTTAGTTTAAGCATGTTGACACTTTTAGTCCTTGCATATTCAAAGTTTTCATTGTTGGAAAAAATAGTCCCTCCTAGTCAACTTTTGACTTAATTAGGTTTAGGGACACGTGTCAACACATCATTGGACACGATTTTACAAGGTGTTACAACTTACAAGGCACCATATCGACTTGCGCCATCCAAGATGCAAGAATTATCTACGCAACTGTAGGAGTTGTTGGACAAGGGATTTATAAGGCCGAGCTTCTCGCCTTGGGGAGCTCCAGTGTTGTCCGTTAAAAAGAAGGATGGTAGTTTTCGCATGTGCATCGTCTACAGGGAGCTGAACAAGTGAACTATCAAGAATTGGTATCCATTACCGAGGATTGACGACTTGTTCGACCAATTGCAAGGATCGAGCTATTACTCCAAGATTGACCTTCGGTCTGGCTATCATCAGTTAAGGATTTAAGAGGAGAGCATGCCAAAGACTGCGTTCAGGACTCGTTATGGACACTACGAGTTCCTTGTGATTCCATTCGGATAAACTAACGTGCCAGCAGTGTTTATGGATTTGATGAATCGTGTATGCAAGCCATATCTCGATAAATTTGTGATTGTATTTATCGATGATATTCTGATTTATTCGCTGATGAAGGAAGAATACGAGCAGCATCTCAGAGCTATTCTGGAACTATTGAAGAAAGAGAAGCTCTACGCAAAGTTCTCAAAGTGCGAATTTTGGATTCGCGAGGTACAGTTCCTTGGTCATGTGGTGAACGAGAATGGTATCCATGGGGATCCAGCGAAGATTGAAGCGATAAAGAACTGGGAAACTCCCAAAACACTGACTGAAATTCGACAGTTTTTGGGATTAGCGGGCTATTACCGTAGATTCATCGAGAATTTCTCCAAAATAGCTCAACCGCTAACTTCCCTTACTCAGAAGGACAAGAAGTATGACTGGGGAGACAAGCAGGAAGAAGCCTTTCAATTGCTCAAGAACAAGCTATGCGATGCACCGATATTATCCCTACCCGAAGGCACTGAAGACTTTGTGGTATATTGCGACGCTTCGCGTCAGGGATTGGGTTGCATGCTCATGCAACGCCAAAAAGTCATCGCTTATGCATCACGACAGTTGAAAGTACATGAGAAGAATTATACGACCCACGACCTGGAGCTAGGCGCGGTGGTATTTGACTTGAAGATTTGGCGACATTATTTGTATGGTACTCGATGTACTATCTTCACGGATCACAAGAGTCTGCAGCACCTATTCGATCAAAAGGAGTTAAATATGCGTCAGCGACGATGGGTTGAGTTGCTGAATGATTACGACTGTGAAATCAGGTATCATCCTAGAAAGGCAAACGTGGTAGCAGACGCATTGAGTCGAAAGGAAAGGGTTAAGACCCTAAGGGTTCGAGCTTTAGAAATGACAATTCGGACAGATCTCACCTCACGCATACATGACACACAACAAGAAGCTCTTAAGAAGGTGAATCTTAAGGCTGAATATCTTCGAGGCATGGAGAAGAAGTTGGTGCCAAATGAGGAAGGAACCTTATACTTCATGGGACGCATTTGGGTTCCGCTCTATGGCGGTATTCGCGAGGTTATCTTTGACGAAGCTCACAAGTCGAGATACTCGATCCACCCAGGATCGGATAAAATGTATCAAGACCTGAAAGAATATTACTGGTGGCCAAAACTCAAGAGCGACGTAGCCGTTTATGTTGGGAAGTGCCTATCTTGTGCTAAGGTTAAGGCCGAATATCAAAAACCTTCCGGTCTTTTACAACAACCTGAAAAACCTGTATGGAAGTGGGAGCAAATTTTGATGGACTTCATAACGAAATTACCCAGGACTCCTAGAGGGCACGATATGATATGGGTAATAGTGGATCGATTGACAAAGTCTACACACTTCCTATCAATTCGAGAGAAAGATAGCACGGGAAAGCTGGCAGAGTTGTACCTTAAGGAGATAGTGCCGCGACATTGAGTGCCTATCTCGATAATTTCAGACAGGGATGGACAATTTGTATCAAGGATTTGGCAATCCTTTCAAGAAGCCTTTGGATCTCAGTTAGATCTGTGTATGGCCTTCCACCCGCAAACAGACGGTCAGAGCGAACGAACCATACAGACACTGGAGGATATGCTTCGCGCATGTGTGATGGATTTAGGTGGCAGTTGGGATACTCATCTACCTCTAGTTGAGTTTTCCTATAATAACAGCTACCATATGAGCATTCAAGCTCCACCGTTCGAAGTTCTATATGGCCATAAGTGCCGCTCACCGTTGTGTTGGGCAGACGCTGGAGACAAACAGTTGATTGGTTCCGAACTTGTTCAAGAAACGACCGAAAAAATCATGCAGATCCGAGAACGCATCAAGGCGGCTCGTGACCGACAAAAGAGCTACGCCGATCGAAGACTGAAACCTTTAGAATTCGCAGTAGGAGACATGGTTTTGCTGAAGGTCTCGCCTTGGAAAGGTGTAGCACGATTCGGAAAACGTGGTAAGTTGAACCCACGGTACATTGGGCCATTCAAGATCTTGGAGAGGGTTGTTACCGTAGCATACAAACTAGTATTACCAGAAGAACTGAACGGTGTACATGATACGTTCCATGTTTCAAACCTGAAGAAGAGCCCAACCCAGGAAACAGTCATCATCCCTGCGGATGAGGTGCATATCGACGACAATCTCCAATTTACTGAGGCACCTGTTGAGGTTACGGACTGGAAAGTCCACAAGACCCGGAGAAGTCGCATTAAGCTTGTCAAGGTTCATTGGAATTCACTTCACGGCCCAGAGTTTACTTGGGAGCGTGAAGATTAAATGAAGTCAAAATACCCGCATTTGTTTCCCAACTCCCCTGCAACCGATAAAGCATCTTAAATTTCGGGACGAAATTTTCTTAACGGGGGGAGAATGTGACAACTGGCAATTTTCCCATGTATCCGTACAATGTTAAACAATAATTTGTGCTTTAATAACTGTGCCTGATTAAATTAATGACATGAATGATTTTCTGATTACTTTCATATACATACAAGTGCATTACATGTTGCATGATTTCTTATCATTATTGCATGCAACACAATATGGTTCACTTAGTGCAGAGAACAAAGTGAGCACAGATATTAGACAAACTAGAAGTACTGACGGAAGTTCAGTACTTAGACAGACATGATGTTAAGACATAGAATGAGCCCCGAAACCAAGAGTTACACTAGAATAGTGTGTAGGAAAGTAGGGATCATAAAACTGTCTTCCGAGTGATAGTTTAAGTGCCGGAAAGTGCCCGAAACTCACAAAACTGCATAATTTTGCACAATTCAGCAAAAATCAGCATTTTAACTCCAAAATATAATGCAGAACTATGATTTAATGGTCCAGAATGCTTTCCTCAGTGTCGGGAATCAAAACTGTCATAAAAGCCTACATAAAGCACACTAAACTGCGCAATTTAGCACCTTAAAGAACCGGTAACCAACCGAACAACCGGACACTACCCGAAACACCAAAATTTCACTAGAATCATTGTTTTAGTGTTACGAAGCTAGTTATGGTCACCGAACATCATAATACATCCTATAAACACTAACTAACATACTTAGAATCTAACTAATATCCTTAACCAATATTTGAAACCAAAGTAGCAACCCCCCCCCCCCCCTCAATTGACAGTCATCAAGGTGGCCCCAACCACGTTGATTTCTTTTAATTGTTTATTTGATTTGTAAAGCTCTTTAGAAACACATTAACCATTAGATTTTGCAATGTTGGAAGACATTTGTTATAAACCTCAAGACTATCATTCTCTTTCATTTTAACACTTAAACAAACTTCATCTTCTCTCTTCCTCCTCTCCTTGTCTACGGCCACAATCACACACACACATACATCCATTTCAAGTTCAATCTCAAGCATTCTAAGGTGATCTAAGGGTGCAAGGAACCTGTCTAAGAAGCTTGGAAGTTTTGGAAGTTGAAGGACCTTCTCCTAGAGCTTTTATCCACCTCGTTCATCATCATCTTCATCTTTGTTTCTTCCCTAGCCATAGAGCTAGTAGTAAGCTCTTCACAACTTGTTATTACTTCTAATTTTAGTGGTTAAAGTGTTATGTAATATGTTAATCTAAAGAAACTCAAAGAAATATGAAGATGATCTTGAACATAAAGCTTAATAACATGAAAATCTAAGTTGTTTTAGTGTATGTATGAAACTTGTTTGTTGATTTCTTGTGTTTATGATGTTGATCATCATAAGAAGCTTGCTAGATGATGATTAAACACATGATCTAGCAAGTATAAGGATGGATCTTGTGAAAACAGTAATGATCATCCTTTATGTTACACATGAACTTGAATATGAACTTGTTTTAGTGGATGATGATTATTAGTACATGTTATAAGTCTTGAAAATAAAAGATTTCAAAGATAATATTTTCAAGAAAACAAAGTTTATTACAAGATTAATATGATCATGGTTTTTAAAGAAAGTAAACATGTTTTAAGTGTTAAAACAAAGTTAGAAGAGTGTTGGTAACAAGAAAAATACAAGAAGAATTATTTTTAGAAAATCACCATACAAGTTGTAAAGAACTAAAATTTACAAGAATGAGTTTTATAAACTATAAACCATGTTTTCAGAGGTAACTAAACTTACTAAACAACATGTGAGATTACTACAAATTTTTACAAACTTTCAAGTTCATGTCATAGTGTAAAATGCATATTTTTGGCTCTTGGTAAGTATGTGTAAATTGTTGATGATTGATGATGAGTTTTTAAAAAAGAAAATGATATGCCTATAAGCATGGAAACCTCCATTTTTAAGGGGAAACTATGGCAAAAGTTTTGTAGAAATTGAACACTTAGAAAAATATTTTTTAAACAAGTGATTACAAGTAAATTTTGATCATGGTTTTCATATAAAAACTTGCCATAATTTTTATTACAAAAATTACAAATATTTGAGGTTGATTTTGGTAAATAAAAATGACTAAGTATATATTTAGGAAAATATATATTTAGATGTTACAAATTGTGTGCTACTTGTATATTATGTGTGTTAGTTATATTATTTTAGGAACTTGAAATTAATATAACACACCAAAATACCAAAATTGTAGTACAAAATATTACCAAAATTTCCAATAAAATGAATATATAATTTATACTCGAATATTGGACAAACCGGACAAAGACTTTGGACTATAAATATATATATTCCGGAAATAAATTCATATTTAGACAAGTATGACAAACGGTATTTTGAAGACCAAAGAAACGGTAAAATATGGATTTTTATAACTATTACAAAATATATAATATTTTATCAAGTAGAAAATACATTATTTTTTAGTGGAGAAAAATATATATTTTCTTAAACAATTTGAAGATATACTATTTTGAGTGGAGAAAAAAAATATATATTTTCTTAAACATGTTAAGAATATATTATTTTCGGTGAAAATTAGAAATGTATATATTTTCTAAAGTTAATCTAAATATAATATTTTTGAGGTTTATATGAAAGGGGGGAGGTTCATTTGAGAAGAATCTTCTTAAAAGAAGAAAAAACGAATTAATCTAGACCATATATTTTTTGATCAATGGTTGTGAATCAAGATATCATTTTTGTCAACTTTTAATTAATGCTTTAATTACTAAGTGTAGTATAGACATTTTGATGTAGAATATTAATAAATATTTTAAAGAGTTACTCAATTCTTATTAATGCAACCATAAATTTCTCCTTCACCATCATTAATGTATTGGCTCCTACACAAATTTTATTAGAAGTGACAAAATTATTTAAAAATCTTGTGTCCTACACATATTTTATTATGAGTAGCAAAATTATTTAAAAGTGTTTGAGTCCTGCACATTCTGTATCATACACCAAAATATTGTTTTAATGGTGTAGGAAACGTTTAAAATGTAAGATCATGTGCATGATTATTTTTATTGTGTAAGGTGCACAACTATTTTATAAGATAGGCTCATTAAATGATTAGAGTTCATTAATTTGAATAACAAAAATAAATAATAGACTCATTAAATGATTTGTTCAAATTACCTTTGTATCCTTTATTCTTTTTATTCTTAATTTTTAATTCTTCTCATTTGATCTCTCCACTATATATATATATACTGGAGAGTTCAAATGAGAAGAAATTTTTTGTAAGAAGAAATTTTAACCAATAAGAATGCTTTATTTTACTTCATTTAATATAAATATTTAATATTACTATAAGGGTACATTGGTAAATCTACATAGATCATTAATTTGTAGCCTTTCTCTTTAATAGCTAACTACATTAAATAATTTGTAAGTTATCTTCAAAATATATATTTTTCAAAAAAATAAAATTAAATTATTTAAAGTGTAGGATAAACTACGAGTTGTGTAGGATAAATTACGAGTTGTGTAGGATAAATTTCAACGTGTAGGATGAATTTTGAAATATGTAGGATAACTTTTGCTTTGTGTAGGCAAAAAAAGTTAGTGTGGAGGATAGTACTATTTATGACTAATTAATTAGTAAAAAATGATAATAAATGAAATATGTGAAAAAACTATTTAATGTTTTACAAAATTACCCTTTGTTCTTTTTCTTCTAAATTAAATTTTCTTCTCAAATGAACCTTCCCCTATATGAAAGTATATTTATTTTTGCCAAGTGAAGTTAATAGATAATTTTCTATAAAAATTCTCTTAAAATACATATATTTTAAGAATACAAATTTGGTGATTTTTAGTTGTCTAAAAATAATGTTCCGAAAAATTAAATACAAAATTAAGTATAAAAAGACTTAATAAATACAAGAAAATACGTATTCTCATACGTACAAATACACACCGGAATACGCCACCAATACTTGGCAAAATACACAAGTATAAAAATACACAAGTACAAGTATACCCGTACTTGGGAAATATTCATGAATGAATTACAAAACGAACTAAGGCAAAAATATATTATTTTAACAATATTCCAAATAAATGGATGAATATAATTTAAGTTAAAATATTATTATTTTAACTAATAATTATATACTTTGGAATTGTAAAATGTACATCCAAGATATAACTCGAAGAATACCATTTCCAAGATAAGTCATAATACCTACTAAGAGTCGTTACACGAACTAGTCGTCTAATAAAACATAGCACGTGTGTAGGTAGTTGTACGACCAGTGGAAAAGAGCTTTGAGTTACTAGACAGAAGAACGCAAATCGGTGAGTTCATGTCCCCCTTTTCTTTTAACTGTTTTCAGTTTTATAACTTCGGGGGTGAAATACATGTTTCAAATGTTTCAAACGTTTACAAATGGTATGGTTAGCTAACGAATGAACTGGTAGATCATGTGAATGGGTAGGCGTTAACTTAAGACCATTAATCCTTGTATAAGAACCGAGGGGCATGAGTGATAGATCTATTTGGGTGTTGCGAGCCCCACCCATGAGACCGCGAGTTGGACCATGAGGTGACTATGTCATTCCCGCCGGGTGGCCCGGTACGAAATACGCAAAGGATTGAGCATTCCTGCACCATTGCACACATATTAATGTCTTAGCTACACATTAATGATCTGTTCATAGACGCTTTCATACCGGTTTACAAAGGCATGCATACAAATATTTACAAGATTATTCGTGCACACATACAAAAACACATGAACTCGCTCAACTTTTGTTGATGTTTTCAAACTACATGTATTTCAGGAAATTGATGGATCTGGCGGTGTTTAAAAGTTCAAGAAGTATTTCAAGAGTTGATGTCATCCAAACTTTTGATGGGTTTGACTTGGATGTCTTATCTTAGATAGGACATACGAGTCAAAGCCTTGGTTTTTATTTATCGTTTGTTAGAAAGTCCTCTATGGAACTTGTCTCTATTTGTATGGTCTGTAAGTTAAACTTGAAGTTTGATGGTTGGTACTAAATGACTTGGGTTTGTAATCTTTTGAAAAGTATGAATGAATGAACATCGTATTTAATCATATAGTTGTTTGTTATAATTGAATGCAATGATATTAAGCAAGTCACACATCATACGCTTCCGCAAAAGTCAGGGTGTGACAGGTTTGATTGATTGCTGATGTATTTGTTGTGATTATTGGTTGTGTTTGTCTCATTAACACATTATTTGCATGTTAATCTTTTAAATAGAAAAACAAATTATTTAAATGTAAAAATATATTTTACGCATGGTACAGGAAATTAGGTTTGACGAGATGAGGAAGAAGACATGTAGGAATTGCCTTTGACAAATAAACGAGATTTTATTTTCTAATATATGTATGGATTATTTGGAGCTTATATGTTTAATGTGGCATTTTTAATTATGACATGATTAAATTTAAACTTTTAATAGTGCCATAAGTTTTGGACAATAATCTTGCTTCGACCGATAATCCGTCACGGGTCGAGGTGTGACAGCTATTATGTGTAACTCACCCAACATCACGGTTTTATGTGTGAAACTTGTATCCATTACAAAATACCAATTTTGTGACAAAACTAAAGGGGTTAGGTTTACGTGCTTGAGTGATCAATTGATCACTTAACTAGCTGAGAAATGACCAAGCTAGAAATTTAAAAAAAAAATATTAACTAATTTGTATAGAAATGCCTCATAAATTGGGTTATGACTAAATACAAAATCTCTTAAAAAGAAGTGGTAAGAAGGATATCAAACAGACTTTGATTGACCTCATTCAAGCGACATTGGAACCGTTTAATCGAACTCTATGATTTGAGATTTTAAATTTTCACTTTTGGATGTTTAACTTGTAGATTTTAGAATTTTTGTTTACATCATTGTGTCTTTTCTATATTTTCATCATTGTACCTTTTTGCAACTCGTTGTATTTTTTCATCGACATTGTGTTATATTTTGTGATCCATTGTGTCCTTGTACACTTTTTGTTTTTAGGAGACTTTTTCGGATAACTTTACCCTTATAAATTAGGTTTGTAGTTTTTTTTCAAGTTGGTTTACTTTGTGTCCGTGTACACTTTTTGTTTTTAGAAGAATTTGTTGGATAACTTTACCCTTATAAATTAGGTTTGTAGTTTTTTTTCAAGTTGGTTTACTTATGTGTATGACCAGCCAATTTGCGAACCCTTTCTCTTTGACTTTATCTATAAGAGCATCAATATCGAATGCATTTGCGACTTATAGACGTTCATGCTGACTCTATACAATATAACAAGATAAACATGTGGATCTTAGAAATCTCATCATTCTTAAGCATACTTTGTTTCCCGTCTTTATCAAATAATCTACGAGATAGTACATAGAATATGCTTACTTGATTGCTAGATAGTTAACTAGTAGGAATATGAGGAGCAAAATTTCTTGATAGACCGTTCTTTCTTATTCCTATCTACATCTATAATCTATAAATTATAATAAATCAAAACCATCTTAGGCCATATGGCTTTCTCTTACACATCTAACTGCCACATGGCAATATATTGTGAGACATTGACTGAATTTGAGCGGTAAAGAAAACAAGGATGTTCAAGACTTTTTATCTCTACTACTATTCAATCCCATATCATCTATTTTCTCATCAAATTCGAGTTTCCTAAATTACTAATCCATTTCCTTTCAATATGTTTTCTTTTAAACCTTGATCCAACTACATGTTTGTTAACATTCAAATAATTGAGATCAACATTTGTTAACATTCAAACAAATGAGATCGACGTTTGTTAACATTCAAAAAAATTTGTTAACATTCAAATTTCAAATTCCATTAATTTTGGCTTAACATTTATTATTTTCTAAAAATTGCAAGTGAATTTTTTTAATATAATAAATGTATATTTTGTAGATAGTTTTGCTATTTAAGATAAATTAAGGTTATCATTAATTGTAACTAATTTTTTTTCTTGATTTAAAAAATAATAATTCAACATAACTATATTATTATGTTTTATGTAAATAGTATTATTGTTTTGTTTTACTTAACAAGTTAATATATGTCGTTTGTTATATATAAAAAATAATAAAAACATAAATAAACTATTCTAAGTCTTGACATATAAAAAATAATAAAAACATAAATAAACTATTCCGAGTCTTGACTTCTTAAGTTAGGTAGATCTTCCACAAGATCATACCGACGTCGGAAATGTATGTCTTTATCACGCAGCTCCGTAAAGACATTTTCGTCAAAAGCTAACTCGACGGTCGCATCTCTTATGTGGACATGTGATATTGCATGGCCCATGGTCGTCGTCCTTCAAGATCATGGAATCAGAGCCGGCTATTGGGTTGGGCGGCCCAGGCGACAGACGATGCCCAAAAGCTTTAAAGGGCCCAATTTTTTTAAAAAAAAATTAATATGTATTATGCGTCGATGTGGGCCTATGGGTATAACAAGAGCGGAAAAACGAAACACGACAGAAACGACCATTCATCTCTGATAATCAAGCGCAAAAAGCACGTATTCAACAACAGTAGCGACATCATTCTGATCATCTATTCATCATGCATCTCTGAATTCGACATCAACAACAATCTGAGTGGCTAGGGTTTCTATATTCTTGCAATCAATCTAAGAAACAACTCAAAATCTGAGTGACTAGAGTTTCGATTTCACATAAAAGGCAAATCAAACTTATTATGTCTTACTCAAATGATAGTCCAGTTAATCTGGTCTAACAATCCATAAGGATTTTTATGATAAATTATGATTCTTTTTATTAGTGCTTGACATTTAGGTGATTTTTGAGACTTGTTTTACATCAAGAAACAAACGCCTAGGCCCCCAACTCCAATTCTACAAATCGTGGCTTAGGTGGAATGGTGGATGACCAAACGTTTGGATTATTAAGCCCTTTTGCCAATCTGTTTTGTTTTTTAATTAATAGAACTACTAGTTGAGGAAAACAAATAAATTAGTAAATTATGTTATAATTAAACAAATAGGCCAATATTTTATATTGATTGAAGCTTTGGTATAATATAAAAACACAATAAATGACCATTTTGATTTTTTTATTCTATTTTTGTAAACAGTTAAGTAATGCTCTAATTAACCACATTTTTTATTTGATCAACTTAGTGTGTATGCGGTGTATGTGCTTGTTTCATTTGTTTGAACGAGTTGTGTGGACATATAATATATGTATGTATGTTCAATAAGGTCTAATATTGTGCAAAGTTAAATGCTTAAAACTTTGATGTTTATACTTTTGCAAGTCGAATTGAAACTTACATGTTTGAAATTTTGAATATTTTTGTTTAGAAATTATTCCTCTGGTTCCCAAATATAAATACTTACGGTAGTAAAAAAAAACGTAAAAAGAAGAAGCTAGAGGAGGACAAAAGAAAGACCGACAAAGTAAAACAAAACCGCATACATAAGTTTTTTTTCTCAAAACAACCTCAAAGTTCTAGTTCTAGTGTGGATGCTCATGTAGGTGAAGATAACAGTAATGTTAACGTGGATGAAGCTAACGTGGTTAAAGGTGACGTTAGTCTAAATGTGGATGAAGCTAACGTGGGTGAAGATGATGTTAATGTTAATGTTAATGTTAATGTTAATGTGGATAAAACTAATGTGGGTGACGATGATGTTAATGTTGATATGGATAAGGATGAAGATGATGTTACTGCTAATGTAGATGAGGCTAATGTGGATAAAGATGATGCTAATGCCAATCCTAGTATTGATATTTTTTATCCTAGAACTTGGGATGGGCTTAAGTGTAACTTGATTAATGAATTGGTTATGAAAGGTCCAAAAAGAAATTTGACTATTGATAAGGGTCCCGTTGATAAACTCGGAAGACGTTTTTCAAGAGTCACGTATACTAGAATTCTATCAAATAGGGAGAAGCTTGATAGAGAATGGCTAGTGTATTCGAAAGAGCTTGACAAACTCTTTTGTTTTTGTTGTAAACATTTTAGACAAGGGGATCCTAAAGGAGGGTTGGATAATGAAGGTTATGTGGATTGGAAGCATGCTTCGCAAGGTCTAAAAGGGCATGAAGTTAGCTTTGAACATCTCAAGAATATGAATAAATTGTTTGAAATGCGTGAAAGGTTGGAATGCAACAAAACAATTGACAAAGTAGCATATAAGCAATTTAAAAAAAGAAAGAGATTATTGGAAAGAAGTCATTTTTAGGGTTATTGCACTTGTGAAATTTCTTGCTAAACATGGTTTAGCATTTCACGGATCAAATGAGAAGTTGTATCAACATAGCAATGGGAACTTTTTGGGATTGGTTGAGATATTGGAAGAGTTTGAGCTGATTATGAAAGAGCATGTGCGATGTATCATGAGTGATGAAATCCATGTACATTATATTGGGCGCAATATCCAAAATGAGTTAATACAATTACTTGCTCATCAAGTTAAAACATAAATCATCAAGAAGATAAAACAAGGAAAGTATTACTCCATGATACTCGATTGCACCCCTGATACAAGTCACCAAGAACAAATGTCCATAATTGTGAGGTATGTGAATTTTAACTCTAGTTATGTGACCGTTGAGGAATCTTTTTTAGGGTTTTTGGTTGTTGATGATACTACCGCTAAAGGACTTTTTGAAGTTACATCTAAGGAATTAGAGTCTCTAGGTCTTGATATCAATGATATGTGTGGTCAAGCCTATGATAATGGAGCAAACATGAAGGGAAAACATAGTGGAGTTCAAAGGAGATTTATAACAACCCTCGTAAAACACCTTAAACGCTTTAGATATACCCCGAATACTCGTAAACGAACCTGCATAACATTAATTTTAACAAAAATCAAATAAAAAAATAATTAAGGCCGCTCGCGGGGCACGAGAGACCCCTGTGTTTAGCCTATAAAAGGGGCAATTGGCCTCAGTTGTAAGTCGCTCAATTTCTTTTCTCTCTCAAAGTTATAGTGCAATAATTCTCGGGTATAATACCCCTAAAACACGAAGCTCTACCTCGTTGTAAGTATTTTAAACCCCGATCATGTATCCGTTACCCTACCCGATTGATCTAGGGCTCCGTAACGCATGTCGAGGCTCTGCCTGACTTAGTTCGTTGGAATTCTATATTGTATGGTTAATGTGATTTGGGTTATCTTACTAACACGTGTGCATTGTTTAATTTTAATAGATAATAACCAGGAAAAGCAACAGGAAGCCTTAGTATTACCTAAGTCAACAATGTGAGTCATTCTCTTTTTCTACCAAACTGTTTTACCAAAACCTCAATTGTTTTCAATTATACTTAACAGTGATTGAGTCTTTGTATTCTACAATTGAAGCCGATATTATGGGGTTTTGTATACATTACTTGATAACCTTCACTATTGGACAATGGGTTAGCCAATGTGTGATATGACCATAGCCACAGATCTGGTCGAGTGGCAAGTACTGAATGAGTATATTGGTAAATATAAACATTGTAACCGCTCTCAATAATGTAAAGTTATAAAAACTGTTTTGATTAAACTGGGATGCACTCGCCAGTATTTTTTGCTGATAAAATATTTTTAAAACGCGTTTCAGGTAACTTAATGTGAAGCTAATAAAGCCAGCAGGGGAGAACTGAAAGCTTAAAAAAGTGGCTATAAAAGTTACCTAAATAAAAATGAGTTTATGTTTTCAATAATTATGGTTTATCCCTATAATTGTATTGTGAATGAAACTAGGATTTTATCCCATTTATTTATTATAAAAGTTTGGTGTTTTGAACTCTGATAAATATTTCCTAACTACGGTCCTGATGTTTTAAAATTCCGCTGCCAAATTAATAAACACCGATTACACTTGACTGTTCTCGCGGCTCCCGCTCCACGGGTAGGGGTCATGGGCTGCGACAAGATTCTTAGAAAAAAAAAATCCTAGAGCTATGTATAGTGTTTGTGGTTGTCATAGCCTTAATCTTGTATTGTGTGATATGGCTAACACTATTACAAAGTCTAGAGAATTTTTTAGAACAATACAACGTATTTATATTACATTTGCCAATTCTATTAATAGGTGGCAAATAATGAAAGAGAATGTTAAAGGATTGACTCTTAAGTCATTGTCTACCACTTGTGGGGAAAATCGTGTAGATAGTATTAAGCCTATTAGAACTCAACTTGTAGATGTAAAAAGAGATTTTAAAGAAGTTCGGGCATCTGATAAAGATTCTAAAATTCAAATCGAAGCTAAATCACTTGAAAATCATGAGGTTGGTGACTATGAATTTTTGGTACAAATCGTCATCCGGTATGAAATATTATCAAATGTGAATCTGGTTAGCAAAAGGTTGCAATCAAAGGATGTGGTTTTTGATGTTGCTATTGATGAAGTGGCCAAATTGATTAAATACTTCAAAAATTATAGAGAAGTGGGGTTTTCTAAGGCAATTGATGAAGCTATTGAAATTGCTAATGAATTGGGTGTTGATGCGGAATTCCCTCAAAAATGTGTGATACGTAGGAAAAAACAATTTGATGAGAATTCAAGTGTAGAAGAAGTTATATTTTCACTCGACGAGGATTTTAAAGTCAATTAACTTTTATGTATTGTTGATCAAGCTATAAGTTCTCTTTAAACAAGATTCGTTCAATACCAAAAATTCAAAAATTTATGGGGTTTTTTGTTTCCTAAAAAGCTGAAGACGCTTGATGAAGCCAATCTTAAGTCTTGTTGTTATCATATTCAAGAAGAATTGAAATATAAAGAAGAATCAAACATTGATGTTAATGAACTTTATTTGGAGTTGAAGTTGATCGAGACATTCTTACCTAGTTACATTGTCAGCCCTTTTGATGCTTTAATCAATATCAAGTGGTCTGGTCATTTTTCTAATGCTATAAATACATATGAAGTGCTTTTGACAATTCCGGTAATAGTGGCATCGGCGGAAAGAAGTTTTTCAAAATTGAAGTTGTTGAAGACTTATTTACGATCGAAAATGTTCCAAGAAAGAGTTAACGGATTGGCGATGATATCTATTGAAAACGAAATATTAGAGGGTATAAAGACTTGATCGAGAGTTTTGCTTCCAAAAACGCTAGGAGAGCCGCGCGATTCGCATAAGTAAGTTCGATAATTTTGTTACACTACTTTTGTTTTGTTTTGTTTATTTTATAACAATTATCATCGTATTGTGGTTTTTTATATATAATTATGAGTATATATTATAAGTATTAGGCCCAAATTTTTTGTCTTGTCGAGGCCCAAAAGTTTTTTGTCATTCTTGGGAACGGCCCTACATGAAATGTAATTCCAATTATAAGAAGTATTTTCTTTATACAACTCATGTAACACCCGGGAACTTAAACTAGTATGTGGACTAAAACATAACGAGTAAGATTGGATAGTTCATTAGCAAATAGAACTCAACTATATACCTCTGGATGACCCAAGCTCCCTAATAAACAATTGTTAATGATGTTTATTAGTGAGATTAAAATGACCCAAGCCTCCTAATAACTCATACAGTTTTTTAAATTTTATTTAATTTTGAATATTATTTTGTTGGTAATTTTCTAACTACTAATAAAATTATGTCTATAGATTATAAACATATTGAATATTAACACTTCTAGATATTGATGTTTATGTTGTCTCGAAAAATATCGGATCACTATCTATACTCTTGTAACTCACCCTTCCATTGGGTGTTTTTTTTTCTATCAAAGAGAAATTTGTCTTTGAAAACGATTAAACACCACTTTGCATAGGGAAAATGCAAAATTCGCATCTTAAATGCGGGAAAATGAATGAAGACACAGTCGTTGACTTTTCTTCTAATTTTCAAAACACGTGTTTTACTTACTGACAAAGAGTATATATATATATATATATATATATATATTTAAAAGTAAACTTCATTAACAGAACTCCGACCCAAACCGAGCCAGAAAAACTAACAAACAAAACCCAATTACATATTTACAAAGGAGCACCACTCCCTCCAATCTATATCTTTATATTTCGACCTATTCGTAAACAAAAAAAAAAACTCAACGCCTTAACCTCACTCAAAATGCAGTCAATCTTAATCGGCTTATTTGAAAACTTAAAACTGTTCCGGGCTCTCCAAATACTCCAGCATACAGTCATGATAATACCTTGCAGGGCTTCTTTTTTCTTCTCTGACGCTCTAAGATTTGAGTGGAACCCGAGGAGATCCTTGAGCAAGAACGCGAAGATGCTCGGAATCCTACACCAAGAACTAACCGCATTCCAAACGACTGAAGCGACGTAGCACGAGATGAAAACATGATCAGCAGTCTCTTCACTCGAGTTGCACAACGGACAGTTAGTGTCTTCAATAATTATGTTCCTTTTCCTTAACGCTTCTCCGGTAGGGATTTTTTCCATTTCCATACGCCAAACGTGGATGTTGCACTTCGCAGAAATCCATCTACACCAACTCATGATGAAGGGAACATCGGCCGAAGAATCTACGAACAACAAGTTTTTAACATTCCTGACCGAGAATGAACCTGCAGAACCCGAACTCCAGAACCACCTGTCCTCGCGGTCAGATAACTGGACGCCATTCATCAAGGCCATAAGCTGGTTAAGGTCGTTCACCACCTCCGTAGATGACGGAACCGATTTCCACACCCAGGTCAGCACCGGTTCAGTTCCATGACAAGTGACCCGGTCCGCTATTTTACATTTTTTGACAGATTCAAGTCGAAAAAGATCAGGAAATTTGTTTTTGAGAGGCTCACTAATGATCCACGGATCCAACCAAAAAGAGATCTCCTTTCCGTTTCCAACCATGCCTTTGATATAGTTCCGCAACGGTACTCCCCCGACTTTAACATTAATGAACACCTTCGCTATATTGCTCCATACACCACTGAGCGCTTTCTTAAACGGGATACATTCCCACCCCACCCGACTTGAGTGAAGGGCATCAATAATTCTCTTCCACATGTTGCCCTTTTCCGATTTGTAACGCCATCCCCATTTAGATAATAAAGAGACATTTACTTCCTTTAGCTTGTTTAAACCTAAGCCAACCTCCTTTTTGTGACGAGAAACCCTATCCCACGCAACCCAATGCATTTTTTTTCTTCACTAGAACCTCCCCAAAGAAATTTCTTGATCATGGCTTCTAAGTCGGCGATAACCTTCTTAGGAGCTTTGTAGAGGGAAAAACAGTAAGTCGAAAGGCTTTCCAAGACAGACTTAATGATGACCACCCTACCCCCGATTGAAAGAAGATTAGACTTCCAATTAGCAAGTCGAGATCGAAACGTGTCGAACACCGGTTGCCAATTGGAAATGCGGTTCATGTTGGCACCCACATTTAAACCGAGGTATTTGAATGGCATAGAATGCGATTTGCAACCCATCACCATTGCCAACTCGCTACATTCTTCCATGCCCACTCCTATGCTATACAAATTAGATTTATCTAAGTTGATTTTAAGGCCCGAACACACATGAAAACACCTGAGAATTCTTACAATATTTGCCACTTCTTCCTTGGACCATTCACCCATAACTAGAGCGTCATCCGCATAAAAGAGATGAGTAATAATCGGCCCATCATTTGGGGTACAAATACCTTTAATAATCCCCTCCTCCTTAGCACGATCAAACAAACACGAAAGGGCTTCCATAACAATCAAGAAAAGGTGAGAGCGGATCGCCTTGTCTCATACCTTTCTCACATTTGAAGAGGAAGGTAGGAGCCCCGTTCACCAACACTAAAGAACTAGCAGATTTGAGAATGCACGAGATCCAATTGCACCGAATGTTAGGAAAACCCATTTGATGTAAAATATCTAACACAAAATTCCTACTCTCTTTGTCGTAGGCCTTCTCAAAATCTAACTTGAGGAAGAAAGCCTTCGATTTATTTTTCTTGATCCAAGTCATTAGTTCGTTGATGATAAGTGGCCCGTCCAAAATGTATCCACCGGAGAGGAACGCCGATTGAGAGTCCGAAATGAACCTATCCAAAACCGTCCTTATAATTTTTGCTATAACCTTAGATATCATTTTGCTGATTACACCGACCAGATTATTAGGCCTATAGTTGTTGAGCGAGACCGGATCTTTAACCTTGGGAACGAGAGTGATAAACGAGGACCCACTTCCAAAACTGATTTCACCACTGCTGTAAAACCAATCAAAAATTCTGGTGAAATCATCTTCAAAAAACGCCCAGAAGTGCTTGCTAAACCTGAGGTTCATACCATCCGGACCCGGGGCACGATCATCCCCACACTCAAAAATGGCTTGTTTGATCTCAAAAACGGCTTGTTTGATCTCCGAAACGGAGAAAGATTCGACCAATAAAGATCTATCGGATTTCGAGATTTTTTTGATGTTCTCACAGATTAACTCAAGCCTGCTAGATATATTATCTTTGAACCGATCTCTGAAAAACGAAAAAATTTCCTTCTTGACTAAAGACGGTTTGGTGCACCAACTACCGTTAATGTTAAGACCATGGATCGTGTTCGATGCTTTTCTCTTGTTAACTAGAGCATGAAAAAATTTTGTATTCTCATCTCCTTCAACCGCCCATTTAGAGCGAGTTCTTTCTTTGAGGTCCAAGTTTCTAATCAACTCCGCTTCTTTTATGATTTTCCTGTTTTCTACCATTATCCATTATTCCTCTTCCGAAAGATCCCAAGTCTCCATGTCGATTTCCATTTGTTCCAACTCCGCCAAGGCCACGAATTCGCTCTCTCTCTCCTTGGCAACAAATTCATCTCTCCAAATTTTTAAACCGTTTCTGATAAGGGCAAATTTTGACGTCATGCTAGAATCAGGAGGATCAGAAGGAACAAAGCCTTCCGCAGCTGCCTTGACAGCCTCTTCAAAACCAGATTTCCCGATCCAGGAATTGAAAACCCTGAACGGACGAGGACCATAATTCATATCCACAACCTGAAGGACAATATGACCGTGATCGGAATATCTGGACGGCAAAACCCGAACACAAGCCGAGGGCCATTTGTTAAAGAACTCCGAACAAACTAAAAATTGTTCCAATTTACAAAGTTTCCTTCCATTATCCCTAGAGCACATAAAGCTCCTTCCCTGCATCGGATATTTAGCCAAGTCGTTGTTGAAAATAAAATTATTAAATTATTGGCGCATACCGGTTTGAACATGGACCTTTTTCTTTCATCCGCTGATCTAACAGCATTGAAGTCCCCAGCAAGAAACCACATCCCTTCGGCTGGGTTGATAATGTTGGACAGTTCATTCCACAGGTTAAGTTTGGCCGCTGAGCTCTGTGGAGCGTAGACGTTGATCAGATTAATAGAATCCCCACTCCCGATAACAGAGCCTTTGATTAAAAGGAATGACCTGTTTTTGATGATCGAATTAATCTTCAGAACTTTCGGATCCCAGATCCAAATTAAACCACCTGAAAGCCCCACCGAAGACACACATGTAGACTCGAAATTCTTGTTTCCCCACAGACTGGCAATACACGAATTAGAGACCTTCTCCACCTTCGTCTCTTGGAGAGCAATGATACTGATGTTTTGACTCTTCCTGAGCTCCCTAATCCACGTTGTTTTAGCTCCCCCCACAATTCCTCTAATATTCAAAGACAAACAATTCATTGATTCACAGCATTCATACCTTCTTTTCTAATGAAGTCTCTGATAAGGGAGTTGTGGTTTAACAGTTTAGCTCCTACCAAATTCCCAACGTTAATGGTAGCTGAAACCTCTTCATCCTCCCTGGTCTCGAAAGAACCGTTAACCAGCACAGAGCCAACATCATCCTGAACTGGGTTGCCGACATCGTCATCCGGGATCTCCTCGTCAATCAAGCCGTTACAGTTGGGATTAGGATGGAAGGATGATTGTCCGATGGAACAAAATTCACCGGAGGAGGCTCAAAAAGATGGTGATCAGCTGGAACATCATTGGCTTTCAAGTTTAGGTCAAACTGAAACTCGCCGGTGTCCCTGTTTCTCTTTTTGGGCCTATCATCCGAAGATGGACTTGAGATACCAACATTAGCTAACTTGGGCTACCTGGGTTTATTTCTAAAAGCTCTTTTTTTTGGGCTCGGCACTATTGTCTGTAGAGTTAAAAAAGATAATGCCATTTTCAGATGGCCATTTCATACCGTTGAGTCCAAGGGCCCCACAAGAAGTCTGTGCACCACAATCCTAGGCACTAGTGCCATAATTATGATTATCTTTGGGAGAAACATGCACGTCGGCTGCATTAAAATCAGGAGACCTTTGAGCTTCAACGTCCAACTTTTCATTATTCGGCTGACGAAAAGACGAACATCCATGAACAGAGTCCCCGCCGTCACCGGAGACACCTTTGATCGTAAATGTCACAGCCCCCGTCCCGGTGTTACCCGGTCTAGGAGCCGTCACCGGAGACACCTTTGATCGTAAATACCACTATTGGGTCCTTTCACCCAAGTAGTGATGATTATCACTGTTAGGATTGTTATCCTAACCGTGAGAAATTAGTAATGTGCACAATACCCCACTTGCCAATGATTCAAGATAACCAAGACTTAATCCCTGTAATTATAACTTTTGAAAATAATTGAGTGTTGTAAAACATTGTTGATAAAAAGAGAATGACTCACATTGCAAGTTTAATCGGACAGAACTTTGCCTACTGATTTAGCCGTGTAACCTAGTTAAAATAACAATGCATACGAAACTAGGTCAGTAACTTAATACAACTCTTTTACGATAAACTCACGAAATCAAAACCCTCACGACGAATGACAAAGTATAGCCCAAATACGGGCAGCAATTAAACATCCATCGGATCGGTTTCAATCTATCGGACATTGTATCGTAGCAGTGATCGAGTTATTACCATTGATCGTAGCAGCGTTTCCCTACTTTAAACGAAATTTTCGAACAGAAAAAGTGTGATTTTGAAATGTTTCTCGCACACAGATGAACTGCTCATGCCCAGCCCCTTTCTAGCCAGATTTTGGGTTTTACGCGGCCCGCGTAAACCCTCGCTTATACCTTACGCGGCCCGCGAGGGTTACCTAGTCTACAAATGAGGGCTAGCGTGTCACACCTAGGTGCGCCACGTGTGCGACACGTGGCCTGTTCGCTTATCCGGTCCACAAGCTGCCCTGTCGCGGCCCGCGTAGCCTTACCTTATGGCTTACGCGGCCCGCCTGAAATCCAAATTCTTTGTTTTCTTGGTTTTTTCATGAACATTAGGGTTTCAGGGGCGTGCTGCGACAACTGGCACCAAACCGGTAATTTCCGTACACTTTAATCATTAGTTAATGACTGCAATTATGTGCTTAATTGTCAGCAATGTCTGAAAACATGATTAAACAAGTGAATTCATGCACGTTGTATACTACAAAATATTGCTTTATGCATAAACGAGAGCGTTGCGTCAGAAATAATAGTAAACTCACCGGTAAGACACACTGTGTCAACTGAACTGCAGAAAGCAGTCAGACATTAGATTTGAGGCCTAGGTGTAGGTCCGACGACAAAAGTACATTAAAACCCAAGAGTACATATAAGGGTTTAATTTATAGACATTGCAGAAGCAAAAATAAGCACTAAAAAGCACCCGAAACGCACTTTAAGTGCATAATTTTGTATAATTCAGCTCAATTCAGCATTTAAACATACGAATATTTTGCAGAAATGTCGTTTTATCATCCAGAATATTTTCCTAAGTGTTGGGAATCGAAAGGGTACAAGAAAGGTACTTAAAAGACACTAAAAAGTGTAAGTTAGCACTTTAACGAATCAGTGTCTAACCGAACAACCGGACAATAACCGGAACACCAAAATAATGCTAGAAGCATTATTTTTATTTTCTAAGCTAGTTAGGGTCCCCGAACACCCTAACACACTGTATATTACTTAACACACTTAACACTAAATTTATCATGTAACATGTAACTAGATTATGTAACAAGTTCCATTGCATCACAACTAAGCCAACCCCCCCCCCCCCCCCCAACCGGATTTGAACTAGTGGGACACCCCACTTGATTTTCTTGATTAAATTAGTAGATATGCATGGTACTTTAGGAACATGTAATCCAAAGGGTAATGGTTTGTTGGAGAACTTGTAGTTTATAACCCTTAGACCACCCACATTCTCACCATTCACCACCCCACTTCACAAAACTCTTCTCCTCCCTTCCTCTTGGCTACGGCCTCAAGCCACCACCACACCATCACCATTATCAATCATCATACAAGCATTTCAAGCATATACAAGGGTGTAAGAAGGTCACTAACGAAGCTCGGTGCAAGCGGATCTTGAAGGACCTTCACCATTTGCTTTTATCCCCTTCATTTACCCTCTTGAACTTCCCTAGCCTTGTGCTAGTAGTAAGTGCTCTAAAACACCTTCTTGATCTTGTCTAGAGTGGTTAATATGAACTTTGTCGGGTGAAAATCATGAACATACTAAATCACATACTAAAAGTTACAAGAATGAGAAATAAGTTGGATAAAAACTATAATGTTGTGTAAAACTTGTAAGACTTGTCTTGTGGTGATTATTTAGTGCCGATCTATGTTGTGGTAGCTCGGATCATCATCTAACCCGGATTGTCATGTTCAAGAATCATGGCATAGAGTTTGTTAAAGTGTGAAAAGGGGTTAAATGATGAAACACTACTACACACTAAACATGAACTTGGGTAAAAACAATTTTTCTTATGAAATGAAGTTCTAAACTAGTAGATCTAAAGATCTACAAGTGGTTTTTCGGAAGAACCAAGCAAAAATATTAGTCTTGTTTAAAACCCGGATCTTATCCGAACTAAAAGCATTTTTAGCAAATAAACAAGTGTGTAGACACTTGTGTCACAAGAAAAATTTAACAAAGAAATATTTTTGCGAATCTTGACTAGAAGTTGTGAAACTTCATATTCTTTAAAAATAAAGTTTTTAAGAAACTAAACTTATTTTTAAGGATAACAAGACTTACTAAATATGCTAGTAAGTTACTACACATTTTTTTTGTAAATATTCAAGTTCATGAAATGGAGAAATTAGTGATTATTGTTGATGAATATTGTTGATAATTGTTGTTGATGGTTGTTGACGATTTAAAAGAAAATAAACACATGTTTTGAAAACATGGGAAACCTCCATTTTTAGGGGAAACTCTGTCAAAATTTTTATAAATTTTGACACTTAGAAAAATATAAGTTTTCGAGAAACTTATTCCCTAAAAATGTATCTAAGGGTATTACCAAGGTTTCCCTAATTTTTGGTGATAAGAAATGAGGATTTCTTCAAGAATAAAAATGGATATAAGTATGTATATTTTTGAGAGAAAATATATATTATTTTATCACCAACTTTTGTGCTAAGTGTATATAGTATGTGTTATACGTGCTAGTGTATTAAGACTTAAAAATACGCTAAACACTCGTGAGGAGTATAAACATAAAAATACACATACAACATACAAGATACATAATTCGGGTGCAAAGTGCAAAACACAAAAGACTTATATTTATTTTTAGAGAAAATAATATAAGTAAGATACGTAGTTAAAAATATAAGAATATTTTTAACACAAGAAAATATACACAAAAGAGAGTGACTGTACTTGTGCGACGCAAGTCTAGTGACTAACATTAAGAAAACTCGTATAGGTTACGACGTTAATTAAGCAAATCCGGTGAAGTTTACGACGCAAGGAACGCAAAGTTGTGAGTTCATACTCCCCCTTTTCTTTTAACTGTTTTCAGTTTTATAACTTCGGGGGTGAAATACATGTACAAAAGTACAATATTTATAAATGGTATGATATAAATACAAGAAGTCCACTTGGTGAGAACGAGAACCAAGTGTGACAAAATATAAGATAATAAGAAACGCACTTGGTGAGGACGAGAACCAAGTTGGATGCGTTATGAGAAATGATAAAAAGAAACGCGCTTGGTGAGGACGAGAACCAAGTTGGATGCGTTATGAGAAATGATAAAAAGAAACGCGCTTGGTGAGGACGAGAACCAAGTAGGATGCGTTATGAGAAATAGTGTCACGAATAGGGTACAGAAGCACCATTAATCGTGTACATACTTAGACCGCAGAACAAAAGGTTAGATCTAACGGGTGCCTGGCAGCCACACTCTCGGTGAGGGCGAGAATCGAGTAGTGCTTTTGTGTCTCAGAATATACCAATTAAATGCCTTAGGTTTGGTGACTTCCTAAGTCGTGTCACATGTTAATGGCTTTGCAACCCATTAACAATCCTGATATTTACAGGAATATTTTAATTACATGAAATTCATACCATAGTAAAAATTGATGAATACTTGAGTACGTGGGGTACTCAAGAAAAGATTGAATTATACTTGAAGTACGTGGGGTACTCAAGAAAATGAGAATTATACTTGAGTACGTGGGGTACTCAAGAAGAAATTGAATTATACATGTGTACGTGGTGTACACATGAAACTGGATTTATATATGAAAACTTGATTTACTCACAAACTATGTTTTCATACAAAGTATACAAACGTGAAATACAAAAATTGCATGAATTCACACCAACTTTATGTTGACGTTTTTTCCAAAACTCACATGTATTTCAGGTAACTAGGATGGATGTGCGCGTGGTCTTACTCATGCTCGTGGATGTCGCTTTGTTTATCTTTAAATAAAGTTGTGACTTTTAAGACAATATGTTATCTCGTGTTGTAAACACTTGACATATGTTTTCAGTAATGTAATATTTGAAGGTATTTTTGAGCATGTAGTATGTTTACTCTTCGTATGCAATGAGAACCTTTCATGATCACACCTCGTGCTTCCGCCGCAGAAAGGGGTGTGACACGTGCCCAAGTGTCAAGCAGTTCCTCGACTGCAAGCCGATGAACTATGATGGCACAGGAGGTGCAGTAGCATTTGTGCGCTGGACGGAGAAGACTGAAGCTGCTATCCGCATGAGCAAGTGTACCGCGGATCAGCAAGTCACTTTTGCTACTGGGTTATTCGTCGATGAAGCTCTGACTTGGTGGAACCTGCAAACCCAAACTTTGGGTGATGATGCCGCTTATGGCCTAACTTGGGAGGAACTGAAGGAAAGAATGAGAGAGAAGTATTGCTCTCGTGCGGAACTCCAAAGGCTGGAAACAGAGTTCTGGCACTTGACTATGGAAGGTGCTGACATCAATGGTTACACTCGAAGGTTCCACGATCTGTCAAGAGTGCTTCCCTACATGGTGACTCCTGAATTTAAGCGTGTGGAACGCTACATTTGGGGACTGGCCTCAGAGTTT
>JARYGA010029798.1:0-57198 GCA_030545235.1 Helianthus tuberosus
GCGGATTGCTATCCGTCCGGATAGCCCATCCGTCCGGATGGCTATCCGTCCGGATGGCCACTCCGACGATATGGATTTCTCCATTTTCGATCGTGTTGATAGATTTCGAAGTACGCGCTTTTCATAGTAAATTTATATTATTATTATATATGTATACATATCACTAAGGGTCGTATTTACGTATCCATATTCCAAAGTTTCGATACTTATCAACCGGTTTCCGTTTCGAGTGTGCGATTATAAGCGACGTTTCACGGCCATCAAGGAGGGTAGTATAGGTCCTCTCTTGACGTCATCGTGAACGTTATTGCGAGTTGTGCCACAATGACTGACGGGGTACCATTCACTCGTATTGTCATCATCGTCACGACGACTGGAGTTATAGCACTCACCCGAGAGTCTTTGTTAGCGTTAATTGTCTGCGTTCGACACATCACGGCCACTGAGGAGGGTAGAATAGGTCCTCACTCAATGCCTCCGTGAGTGTTAGTGTTCGTGATACTAGCGTATAGTATAGCAATATTGTATTTCGAAAATATGCGATTATCCTTCGAGTAGCGATATATACGATATAGTTACATTATGATCCGAATCTCTGGTGCTAGGCGTAACGAGTATTTTGAGTAGTAACAACGCACGAAAGTGCGGGTTGTTACATAATCTATGTGAAATCTATGTGTAATATACGTGTACTCTAGTGCGTATGAGTGACAAAGTACTCTAGTGGCATGTCCGAAACATGGTGGATACGCCGTTGGTACTTCCTATATATAAGTGTTTCTGGCATGTTACCGAACCTTCAAACCACACGCTAAGTGAAGTTCGTAGTTTTGTAGACTCGGGCTAAAGTTGTTGAAACTATTTAAGTAATCTATGAGAAAATTCGTGATGAAATCTAATGTTATGGATAGCGAAGCATGACACCGATGACGAGACGGACGTGGCATGATTGAAGCATGGTGGATACGCCGCTGGTACTTCCTATATATAAGTGCTTCCGTCATGTTGCCGAACTTTCATAGCACGTGCCATGCGGGATTTCGCTGTTTTGTGGATTGTGGTGAGATGGTTGAAGACTAATCTATGTGAATCTATTGGGCTGATCTATGAGAATCTATTGGGCTAATCTATGTGAATCTATTGGGTTAATCTATGTGAATCTATTTGGGTTAATCTACGTGTGTATGATGATGATGAAGAGTGCATTGTTATGTTTGGGCAATTGTGACACGTAACATGACACCGAGTACGAGGCGGAAGCGATGTGCCCGAAGCGTGGTGGATATGCCGCTGGTACTTCCTATATATAAGCGTTTCTGACATGTTGCCAAACTTCGTACAACGTGCCATGCGAAGGTCGTGGGTTTGCGGTGTTGAATCTATTGGAATCTATGAAACTTGTTGGAAACTTGAATCTTTAATCTACGTGAAACTTATCGAACCTTGAGTCTTAATCTATCGTGTGTGAATCTATACTGTGAGACTTTGTAATCTAGACTTATACGATCCTCTTGTTGGATCTTTAGATGTCTTCTCGTAAGCTGTCCGACACTCTCAAGAGGTCCAGGGAAAAGTCTCAGAAAAAGATGATGTCCTTTATGGCCAACCAGATCGCTCGCGTCGTGCCAAAGATCGTCTCTGAGATCCAAGGATCAAACACTCCTCCATCCTCTGCTAATTCTAAGACAGAGAAGATGAAGCCTACAAAGTTCAACTACAAACACTTTGTCTCTTGCAACCCTAAGCCTTTCACAGGCAGTGACGGGGTGACTGCTATGCTGGAATGGTTTGGCAGCATCGAGGTTACCTTCATCAACAGCGAGTGCCCAGAGCATTTAAAGACTAGGAGCGCAACGGGAATGTTTCAAGGCAGGGCTCTGGAGTGGTGGTCGAATGAGAGAAACATCCGTTCTCATGAAGAATCCTATGCTCTTCCATGGTATAAGGTGTGAGAATTAATGATGCTTGAATTCTGCCCTCCCCATGAACAGTTGAAGCTTGAGGAAGAGTTTTGGCATCTCAATCAGATTGGTGATGACAATCTGGCTTATACTACATGTTTCAAGCAGCTCAGCTTAATCGTCCCTCACTTGGTTTCCACTCCAAAGCGTATGATAACCAAGTACATCAACGGGTTACCTCCTGCCATGCGTAACTCGATTGAAGCAGCTCAGCTAGGAACTATTGAAGAAGTCTACCGTATTGCAGCAAGTTTAAACAACAACCGGGTTCGTGACAAATAATTTGGAAACTCAGCTCCCTCGAAATTAGCAAACCAAGTTACCCAGCAGCCTAGTGGCAACCGAAACAAGAAGCGAAAGTCTCAGGGTTCAGGTTGTAATGCCATTGTCCCTGCTGCAAATGCAAACCCTACGGGCAAAGCTATTGTGCCTGCTGCTACTACTGCTGCTGCTAACCCTCCTACTCCATAGAACAAAAAGCAGTACACTGGGCCACATCCAAAGTGTGCTACTTGTAACTTTCATCATCCTGCTGCTTCTGCTTGTCGTTTGTGTACTAATTGCAATCGTTATGGTCACAAGACTCCTTACTGCCGTCAAGTCAAGCCGGCCCAACCAGCTCAGCAAACCCCAGCACAGGCAGCTTTACCAGCTCCTCCGCAGAATCCAAGGCCAGTCAACTCAGTTCGTGCATGCTACAAGTGTGGAGACAAAACTCACCTCCATAGTCAGTGCCCTTAGCTAAACCAGGAGCAACAGCCAGCCGCTCGGGGACGAGCGTTCAATCTTAATGCTAATCAGGCTTGTAATGACAATGACGTCGTTAATTGTACGGTTCTCGTCAATAACCTTTACGCTTCGATACTATTTGATACTGGTGCCGACAGAAGCTTTGTGTCCGTAGAATTTGAATCTTTGTTAAATTGACGCTCTAAGTTACCTAATTCGTTTTCGGTGGAGATCGCCGATGGTAAATCGATTCTAGTTGATTCTATTCTCAGTGGTTGTTCCTTGACTCTTAACGACCACGTATTTACTATTGATCTAATACCCATGCAATTGGGTAGTTTTGATGTCATAATCAGCATGGATTGGTTGCATAAGAATCATGCCGAGATTGCTTGTCACGAGAAGTTCGTCCGCCTTCCTCTTCCGTCTGGTGATATCTTGCATGTCTATGGAGACCGACCTTCTAGAGGACTGAAGTTGATGTCATGCACTCAGGCGGGCAGGTGCTTACGTAAACAGTGCCTTGCCTTCTTGGCCCGTGTAGTGGAACAAAAGGGGAAGGGAAGGAGGGTAAGCGATGTCCCAGTAGTGTGTGATTTCCCAGACGTCTTTCCTGAAGATCTTCCTGGTCTTCCTCCTCCTAGATCCGTTGACTTTCGTATTGATCTCATACCTGGTGCAACTCCTGTTGCCAGGGCTCCTTACCGACTTACACCTTCCGAGATGCAAGAACTATCCAGTCAACTTCAATAACTGCTCGACAAAGGCTTTATACGTCCAAGTACCTCTTCGTGGGGTGCTCCCGTACTATTCATCAAGAAGAAAGATGGTTCGTTTCGTATGTGTATCGACTATCGTGAACTTGATAAGCTTACCATTACGAATCGATATCCTCTCCCTCGTATTGATGATCTATTTGACCAACTAAAGTGTCACGACCCCCGACCCACCCTGGACGGAATCGGGAGCCGCGAACAGCCAAGTGGTACCGGTGATTATTTTGAAAAATATTGCAGCGGAAATTTCATCAGGACCGTGAGTTAGGAAAAATATCAGAGTTTAGAAAACACCGGATTTTATTTATTAAATAGATGGGATAAACCCATGTTTTACAATGGTAGCTTTAATAAAGATAAATTGAATTACATAAAACAATATTTCTTAATTTGATTTAATTAATAAAATAAGCCACTTCTTGAAGCCTTTCAATGCCGTATTCATCTCTTACTCCAATCTACTGTAATTACCTGAAACATGTTTGAAAAAGGTTTTGTCAGCGGGAAATACTGAGTGAATCATTCATTTTACTAAAACGACTCATTTGTTATAATTTACAGTATTAAGAGCGATTACAATGTTTCTGATATCAAACCAACTACCCACGGTATTTGTCACTCGACCGGATCTGTGACTATGGTCATATCCCCCATTGGCTGCCCCAATGGTGACGATTATCAAGTTATGTATACAAAACCCCACATACCGGCTGTAACTTGGTGATTACAACGACTTAATCCCCGTAATTATAACTTTGAAAATAAACTTGCTTTTATAAACAAATTTGATAAAAAGAGAGAATGACTCACATTATAAGCATGCAGATTCATACGGCCAAAGTTTAGTCTACAGATAAGCCTTGATATTTTGCGGATTTATACAGGCAGAGCTTAGCCTATTGATTTAGCCTTGTAACCTAGTGCACACGAACTAGGTAGGTAACTTAATACAGCATTTACGATAACTCACGAGATCAAAATGTAACACCTGTGTCATTTCAACCATCAAACAAATTCCAAACCAATGAAATATTGTATTTCATACTTTGGACTTGTATAAATATGTGTATCGTTTGCACATATCAAGTCTTGTTCGATTTCAAGCTCTAAATCGCTTTCTGGAAGGTTATACGCGCACTGATGCGTAAATATAACCAGTTTAATGCAACGAACACTCCGGAATAGTGAAATAGGCTTAACATACCTTAAATAACCTCTACATAACTTAGATATAAGTTTTGGAAGGTTTGGTGTGGTTAAATCAAAGTTAAATCGCTTACAGGGACTAAAGTTGACAAACTGCGAAAGTATGCCAATTTGAACTGTAACAGACATTCCGGAACATGACCATAATTTAAACATACCATAAATATCCTTTACATAGCTTATAAATAGGCTTTGAGGGGTTCGGTGTGCTAAAATAAACTTTTGGGTCATTCAGGGACTAAAAATGTCAAAAAGTGCACAAGTTTGCATTTTCGCGCATAACTTACGTTCTGAATACATCTGGACATCCAAAAATTTATGTAAGCATGACTACATTATATTTTATTGATCGCCTTAAGAAAAATCCATTCGTCGCGTCATTTGGATCGTTTTTCGCGCTTATGCGCATTCCGTCGTAATTAAGCGAACATCGCGTTCGTACGACCAAACGAACCATCATCCGGCATATTTTTGAGTATGTTTTGAGTTCCCTATACTTTAACTTCATTTTAGAGCCTTGAAATGAGGTTAACGGGGTTCAAACGCATCGAAAAAGGCCTTAAACACGTGCAGGGACCATTCCTGCCACTTTTGAAACTTTTCTGAAACTGGGGGGTCAGTGGCGTAGCGCGACTGCCTAGGCCCTCACCGTCGCGCTACGCGACTGCCTAGTCTGGGGCAGAAACATGCAGAAAACTCATTTTTCGCATTTTCGGGACCGGATTCGATGTATCGACAGCTGTTTACAGTTGTTATCCACTCCCAAATCCCTTGCCAAGTGTTGATTCCCTATGGTTAGTGGCAATTTAGGCACCATAACATTCCGACACTTGTACGGACATGATTAAGGCACGATTTTCGACAAACGATCCTAACGGTTCGGGTATTCCTATAAATACCCAACCCACACAACATCAAAACCCACTAGAATTCTGATTTTGAGAGCTCTAAGTTGAAACCATTGTTTCATACCTGAGTTCTTGGATCGGGATTAGCATTCGGGGACCCTTCGTAAGTATTCTTTCGTTCTTTTCCTTATTTTACTGCTTTTCGAGTCAGAAAGTCAAACTTTGTTTGACTTTCAGCGTTGACCAGTAATGGTCAATGCGAAGTTCTTTTGAACTTCGCAACGTGAGTGTAATCACGTTGGTCATAGTCCCTTGGGACTATGCCCACTGATTACCACGTTGTCTAGGGTCGTAGGGTAAGCGATCTGATGAATCGCTTATACCTTGAACCCGACCCAGTTTGGTCGATCATTAGGATCCGACCAAACACTTTAGGTGACCATAGTAGGTAGGGAATAACCTTCCGAGGTTATACCCTATGGTCACATCGTTTAAGTAGTTGTATGATAGGTAGTTTATATGCCTTAGGTAAATTACCAGAATACCCTTTTCATGTATAATTGGTAATTAAGCATATGTAACCTAAACCTTTGTCACATAACTGATTATGTAATATGTTTAGGCATATAACACTTGTCATAGGGCTAGTTAGGCGGTCCGAACGCGTTTCACGCGAACGACGCGTTAAAGTAGCATAAGCTACCTAAACGGGTCGTAATGGGTCGTAGACACTTAGGTTAAGTTTCATTTAGTATGTAGGCTTTGATTAACCATATCACATGAGTTCCTACACTCATTTGGTTTACAAACCCTCATGCTACCCAGTCTTCCGATTTAGGTCCGGTTTATTAATGTAGTTACCTATATTAGGTGCCGTTTGATATTCCGCGATCTCTAGCATTGTTTGGTTGTTACTCAAGGACTTCTGAGCAATCTCAAGTGAGTACATAGACCCCTCTTTTACTGTTTTCCAAAACGTTTTGGGGTGGAACACATGTGCCTACTTGTTACTTTCATGCTTTCCTGTTTTCACATCATATACATGCTATGTTCGTTAGTACATTATAGTACATGATTTCATTACATCTTATGCTAGGTGTGCCCATTGTGTGCATTACTTAGTACATCGTTTTACATTACATTTCATGCTAGGTGTGCCCATTGTGTGCATTACTTAGTACATCGTTTTACATTTCATCTCATGCTAGGTGTGCCCATTGTGTGCATTACTTAGTACATTGTTTTACATTGCCTTTCTGTTGCATATGCTTATCTAGCGTATGAACACATTATACTACATTTTGAACCGTTGTAATCATTTGACTATGTGATCCGTTGATATCTGTGAACCGTTTGTATTTGTAACCGTTGAACCACGTGAACCGTTTGTAACCGTTGAACCACGTGAACCGTTTGTAACCGTTGAACCATGTGAACCGTTTATAACTATTGAACCGTTTGTATCCATTACATGATTTACATTAGACATGAACATTACTTTGGTGGTTTGGTTTGATTAAGTGATTAAGTAACGATGCGTGTGTAATATGATACAAACATGGTGGATACGCCGCTGGTACTTCCTATATATAAGTGTTTGTATGGTATTACATATCGTAGCGTTATTTGAATCATTTCAGTTTGATACATATAACATTTTATGCAAATAACATACTTTTCACAAGACATTGTTTTACAAACAACTTATCTTATACAAACTCAGTCTACATGGTTATTCATTTAACCATACATTATTCTTTTATCTATACATATCATTTGAACTTATTGATTTTCAAACGATTTACAAGACAAAGCAAACTAAAAAGTTCATGACTAAACATTTTCTCAAACATAAGTCATGAAACCTATTTTCACAAAACCTATGTATCTCACAGGCATTTTTATGCTGACGTACCTATTTTCACATGTGTTTTTCAGGAACTGTTGCATAAGATGATCAAGATACATATAGGCAGACTTGGGCTTTAGTGACAATAAAAGATGCAGACTAGTTAATTATGTTGTATTTCCATGTTTGTTTAGACATTGTAACACTTTTAATCAATAAAACGAAACTTTAATTGCCATGGATTTGAAACAATTAATTCTGTTACAACACTCCCCGATGTTTCCGCCACGTTTCGTATGTTCTACGTGGTCGGGGTGTGACAGAAAAGATGGTATCAGAGCTAATGGTTATAGGGAATTAGGTTATTAGTAATGCTTTGACCTAGTCTATAATCTTCTTAGGACCCTAACGCGAGTTTACTTGCGTTTAGTCATAAAACAATACCGTCACCTATCCTTAGGCGACTACCACAACAAGAGCATAATTTTCGAAACCGCTTTGAAAACTAATCATCTGTTCTAGGATGATTAATTACTAGGTTTTGAACCCTCTGTTATAAGGTTTTGAACCCCTTTGAGTTTTCAAAAATCTCGTCAAGGTTTTGGGTTTTAAATAATGTGAACACGTGCAAACTGGAAGGGTGAATGCCTGTATTCTGAGTTTTCTGTCTAGGCAAGCACCTCGTATACATCTCAACCAGACGCGAGACCAGTTGTGCTTACCTGGGAATTCTTGGGATGAGTGTTCACTTATAGGCGAGCATGTCTTCGCGATACACTATTTTTGACCTATTTACTTTGATTTTTCACCGAGGTCGTTTGTTGCTTTGTAGTAACAAACAAATGACCACTATCCTTGCTTTCATCAGATTTGTTCATCTCATTCTTTTCGTCTAATTCTCTCACTCGTTTCCTTTCATGTTTTCCTCTTTTAGAATGCCTCCTCGACGCGAGAACCAGATAGCGACTGCCGAACTGGCAGAAATCATTGCGCAGCAAATGGCTGCTCAATTCCCAAACCTCTTTGCTCAATGGAATCAAGCCAACAACAATAACAATGTTACATGCAAATACAAGGATTTTAACCAGGCTAAACCACTCAAGTTTAGTGGTTCTGAAGGGGCGACTGGGCTTCTTCAATGGTTCGAGAGCATTGAGAATACTTTCCGCCACGTGCAGTGTCCTGACAATCGCAAGGTCGAGTTTTCTTCGAGTGTGTTTCAGAAGAGGGCTCTCACATGGTGGAACGGGGTTATGAGGGATCGTGGTGCAGAAGTTGCTCTAGCACAGACATGGGCCGAACTTAGGGCTCTCATGATGAAGGAGTTTTGTCCTCGTCACGAGATCAGGGCTTTGGAAAGGGAATTTGATGATCTTAAGCAAGATAGCGGTGAGCATCGAGCCTACACGGACCGTTATGAGGAGTTAAGTCTGTTATGTCCAAACATGGTCACACCTTTGGATAAGGCTATCGAAAAGTACATTGATGGCCTTCCCGACTCAATACAAGACATTTTGACAGGTAGCAACCCTACTACTGTTAGGCAGGCCATTGAGCTATCTGCAACCTTGACTGAATCGCAGATCAGGAAACGTAAGCTTTTCCGAAAGGGTGACAAGAAACTGGTCGAGGAATCGAAACCAATCGAGGAATCAAAGACCATGGATGAACAGACTGGACCCTCTAAGAAGTCAAAGAAGCAAAAGGCTTCTCAGAACTTCGCCGTGGTCGCTCACAATGATCAAGCCGTCCCCAACCAACCAGCTCAACCCCTTGCCAGGAAACCCTACAACGGAACTGCACCCTTGTGCAACCAATGTGGCCTACATCATCATGCTGGTGTGAAGTGCCGCATATGCCAAGTTTGCGGACTTATAGGTCATACCGCGAGGGTTTGCCCAATAGCAGCAGCACCAAATCAGATTAACAACAACCCTGCTCAAGCTCGTTTTCCACCGGGGTCTTGCTACAACTGTGGCGAGATGGGCCATTTTAGTAGGAATTGCCCAAGACTTGCTAATGCAAATCCAGCGCAGGGATGAGCATATGACCAACCAGAAGACAACATCGTTTAGAAATAATCACGTCTTATGTATTATTTTCTTTTGTTGTCACGATCCATGAAACGGTTGTTGTTATCATTGTTTATAAATAAATCTTTTATTTACATCGCAATGTATTTATGTGATTGTATGTATAAACAACATATCCTCTACAATACCGACAATCAAGGAACCGTATTCCTTGAAGAACAGACTACCCCCAAATTTCTTCCATTTTATGATCTCTTGCGTTTTTCACGAAAATCCTAAGTACCCGTTTCTTCCAAGAGAAACAAAGTACGAGGTGCCAAGTTAATAGCAATCAATAACAATATGATAACAATTAAACAATTATGTGGTTATGTGCTTATGTGTTCCCTTTTATGTGTCATGTAATTCAAATTATGTTATCCAAATCCTCGTAAAATCTTACATATCCTTGTGCAAGAGATTCCTAGTATGATACCCAAAGGTACTACCTAAAATCCTTAATGGACTTCTACGTTGTAGATAAGTCCCTTGGATTATAAAGTACTACTTCATAATTAGACCCCTTTAGTGGTCTAGTTAAACAGATTGATCCAAAAATCTGGTTAGGGATATCATGTGATGATATAGCTGAAAGGACTCCTTAGTGGCCTAATTAAGAAGATCCTCTGTTGATCTAATTAAAAGGACCCTATGGTAGTCTAGTCACTCTCATCTCAAGTTTGATATCTTTCCCCACAACATTACAAAACGAACTGTGCGGACTGTGCAAGGAATTACGTAATTATGGATGCATACATAATTATGGAATTTAGTGCACAGAAATCACAGCAAGTTCTATCATGTATCTAGAGTTAACCCTATTCATTTCCAATTCTGATGAAGCATCCGTTGAGGAAAAAAAAATGAACTAGCTATTCATTTTTCACTTCTGAAGAATATCCGTTGAGGGGAATGAATATCCGTTTGTAAATCCTTCATTTCCAACTCTGAGGAAATAACCGTTGAAAATGACTCCGTTAGTTCATTTTCGTTTCTGAAGATTTATCCGTTGAGGAAATGAATATCCGTTGTGTAATCCTTCATTTCCAACTCTGAGGAAATAACCGTTGAAAATGACTCCGTTAGTTCATTTTCGTTTCTGAAGATTTACCCGTTGAGGAAATGAATATCCGTTGTGTAGTCTTTCATTTCCAACTCTGAGGAAGCAACCGTTGAAAATGACTCCGTTAGTTCATTTTCGTTTCTGAAGATTTATCCGTTGAGGAAATGAATATCCGTTGTGTAATCCTTCATTTCCAACTCTGAGGAAATAACCGTTGAAAATGACTCCGTTAGTTCATTTTCGTTTCTGAAGATTTATCCGTTGAGGAAATGAATATCCGTTGTGTAATCTTTCATTTCCAACTCTGAGGAAGCAACCGTTGAAAATGACTCCGTTAGTTCATTTTCGTTTCTGAAGATTTATCCATTGAGGAAATGAATATCCGTTGTGTAATCCTTCATTTCCAACTCTGAGGAAATAACCGTTGAAAATGACTCCGTTAGTTCATTTTCGTTTCTGAAGATTTATCCGTTGAGGAAATGAATATCCGTTGTGTAATCCTTCATTTCCAACTCTGAGGAAATAACCGTTGAAAATGACTCCGTTAGTTCATTTTCGTTTCTGAAGATTTACCCGTTGAGGAAATGAATATCCGTTGTGTAGTCTTTCATTTCCAACTCTGAGGAAGCAACCGTTGAAAATGACTCCGTTAGTTCATTTTCGTTTCTGAAGATTTATCCGTTGAGGAAATGAATATCCGTTGTGTAATCCTTCATTTCCAACTCTGAGGAAATAACCGTTGAAAATGACTCCGTTAGTTCATTTTCGTTTCTGAAGATTTATCCATGGAGGAAATGAATATCCGTTGTGTAGTCTTTCATTTCCAACTCTGAGGAAGCAACCGTTGAAAATGACTCCGTTAATTCATTTTCGTTTCTGAAGATTTCTCCGTTGAGGAAATGAATATCCGTTGATTTTTCTTTCATTTCAAATTCTGAAGAACAAACCGTTGAGGAAAATGACCTCGTTTGTTCATTTTTTTTTTGTTCTGAAGAATATCCGTTGAGAGAAATGAATATCCGTGGATTATTCCTTCATTCCCATTTCTGACGAAGAATCCGTTGAGAAAGAATGAATCATCCATTCATTTTCACTTCTGAAGAATATCCGTTGAGGGAAATGTATATCCGTTTAGTTAATTCCTTTATTTTCCATTTCCGAAGAACCCGTTGAAAAGAAAATGACCCTGTTCATTCATTTTCGCTTCTGAAAAATATCCGTTGAGGAAAATAATCAGATTATGCTTTACATATCTTTGATGACTATTTGACACAAAGTCATAGACAGACTCCTACGAATAAATTTCGGGACGAAATTTCCTAAAGTAGGGGAGACTGTAACACCTGTGTCATTTCAACCATCAAACAAATTCCAAACCAATGAAATATTGTATTTCATACTTTGGACTTGTATAAATATGTGTATCGTTTGCACATATCAAGTCTTGTTCGATTTCAAGCTCTAAATCGCTTTCTGGAAGGTTATACGCGCACTGATGCGTAAATATAACCAGTTTAATGCAACGAACACTCCGGAATAGTGAAATAGGCTTAACATACCTTAAATAACCTCTACATAACTTAGATATAAGTTTTGGAAGGTTTGGTGTGGTGAAATCAAAGTTAAATCGCTTACAGGGACTAAAGTTGACAAACTGCGAAAGTATGCCAATTTGAACTGTAACAGACATTCTGGAACATGACCATAAGTTAAACATACCATAAATATCCTTTACATAGCTTATAAATAGGCTTTGAGGGGTTCGGTGTGCTAAAATAAACTTTTGGGTCATTCAGGGACTAAAAATGTCAAAAAGTGCACAAGTTTGCATTTTCGCGCATAACTTACGTTCTGAATACATCTGGACATCCAAAAATTTATGTAAGCATGACTACATTATATTTTATTGATCGCCTTAAGAAAAATCCATTCGTCGCGTCATTTGGATCGTTTTTCGCGCTTATGCGCATTCCGTCGTAATTAAGCGAACATCGCGTTCGTACGACCAAACGAACCATCATCCGGCATATTTTTGAGTATGTTTTGAGTTCCCTATACTTTAACTTCATTTTAGAGCCTTGAAATGAGGTTAACGGGGTTCAAACGCATCGAAAAAGGCCTTAAACACGTGCAGGGACCATTCCTGCCACTTTTGAAACTTTTCTGAAACTGGGGGGTCAGTGGCGTAGCGCGACTGCCTAGGCCCTCACCGTCGCGCTACGCGACTGCCTAGTCTGGGGCAGAAACATGCAGAAAACTCATTTTTCTCATTTTCGGGACCGGATTCGATGTATCGACAGCTGTTTACAGTTGTTATCCACTCCCAAATCCCTTGCCAAGTGTTGATTCCCTATGGTTAGTGGCAATTTAGGCACCATAACATTCCGACACTTGTACGGACATGATTAAGGCACGATTTTCGACAAACGATCCTAACGGTTCGGGTATTCCTATAAATACCCAACCCACACAACATCAAAACCCACTAGAATTCTGATTTTGAGAGCTCTAAGTTGAAACCATTGTTTCATACCTGAGTTCTTGGATCGGGATTAGCATTCGGGGACCCTTCGTAAGTATTCTTTCGTTCTTTTCCTTATTTTACTGCTTTTCGAGTCAGAAAGTCAAACTTTGTTTGACTTTCAGCGTTGACCAGTAATGGTCAATGCGAAGTTCTTTTGAACTTCGCAACGTGAGTGTAATCACGTTGGTCATAGTCCCTTGGGACTATGCCCACTGATTACCACGTTGTCTAGGGTCGTAGGGTAAGCGATCTGATGAATCGCTTATACCTCGAACCCGACCCAGTTTGGTCGATCATTAGGATCCGACCAAACACTTTAGGTGACCATAGTAGGTAGGGAATAACCTTCCGAGGTTATACCCTATGGTCACATCGTTTAAGTAGTTGTATGATAGGTAGTTTATATGCCTTAGGTAAATTACCAGAATACCCTTTTCATGTATAATTGGTAATTAAGCATATGTAACCTAAACCTTTGTCACATAACTGATTATGTAATATGTTTAGGCATATAACACTTGTCATAGGGCTAGTTAGGCGGTCCGAACGCGTTTCACGCGAACGACGCGTTAAAGTAGCATAAGCTACCTAAACGGGTCGTAATGGGTCGTAGACACTTAGGTTAAGTTTCATTTAGTATGTAGGCTTTGATTAACCATATCACATGAGTTCCTACACTCATTTGGTTTACAAACCCTCATGCTACCCAGTCTTCCGATTTAGGTCCGGTTTATTAATGTAGTTACCTATATTAGGTGCCGTTTGATATTCCGCGATCTCTAGCATTGTTTGGTTGTTACTCAAGGACTTCTGAGCAATCTCAAGTGAGTACATAGACCCCTCTTTTACTGTTTTCCAAAACGTTTTGGGGTGGAACACATGTGCCTACTTGTTACTTTCATGCTTTCCTGTTTTCACATCATATACATGCTATGTTCGTTAGTACATTATAGTACATGATTTCATTACATCTTATGCTAGGTGTGCCCATTGTGTGCATTACTTAGTACATCGTTTTACATTACATTTCATGCTAGGTGTGCCCATTGTGTGCATTACTTAGTACATCGTTTTACATTTCATCTCATGCTAGGTGTGCCCATTGTGTGCATTACTTAGTACATTGTTTTACATTGCCTTTCTGTTGCATATGCTTATCCAGCGTATGAACACATTATACTACATTTTGAACCGTTGTAATCATTTGACTATGTGATCCGTTGATATCTGTGAACCGTTTGTATTTGTAACCGTTGAACCACGTGAACCGTTTGTAACCGTTGAACCACGTGAACCGTTTGTAACCGTTGAACCATGTGAACCGTTTGTAACTATTGAACCGTTTGTATCCATTACATGATTTACATTAGACATGAACATTACTTTGGTGGTTTGGTTTGATTAAGTGATTAAGTAACGATGCGTGTGTAATATGATACAAACATGGTGGATACGCCGCTGGTACTTCCTATATATAAGTGTTTGTATGGTATTACATATCGTAGCGTTATTTGAATCATTTCAGTTTGATACATATAACATTTTATGCAAATAACATACTTTTCACAAGACATTGTTTTACAAACAACTTATCTTATACAAACTCAGTCTACATGGTTATTCATTTAACCATACATTATTCTTTTATCTATACATATCATTTGAACTTATTGATTTTCAAACGATTTACAAGACAAAGCAAACTAAAAGGTTCATGACTAAACATTTTCTCAAACATAAGTCATGAAACCTATTTTCACAAAACCTATGTATCTCACAGGCATTTTTATGCTGACGTACCTATTTTCACATGTGTTTTTCAGGAACTGTTGCATAAGATGATCAAGATACATATAGGCAGACTTGGGCTTTAGTGACAATAAAAGATGCAGACTAGTTAATTATGTTGTATTTCCATGTTTGTTTAGACATTGTAACACTTTTAATCAATAAAACGAAACTTTAATTGCCATGGATTTGAAACAATTAATTCTGTTACAACACTCCCCGATGTTTCCGCCACGTTTCGTATGTTCTACGTGGTCGGGGTGTGACACAAAACCCTCACAACGAATGACAAAGTGCAATCACTTAAACATCCATCAGATTCACAACGAATGACAGAGTATTCCCCGAGTTCGGGTGGTACTCAAACATCCTGTCGGAATCACGACTAATGACAAAGGATAGCGCTTAAACATCCATCGAATAGTTTCCATCGATCGGGCATTGAATCGTAGCAGCGATCGAGTTAATACCCTGTATCGTAGCAGAATTCGAGCTAGTGTGTGTTTTTGTAGTAATTAAACGATATCTCAGTGCCTGAATTGAATTTTGACGTCGAAACAAGTGAACTGTTCAAACCCCAAACCCCTGTATTTATACCCTCAATTGGTACCTCCCGCGTGTCGCGACAGGATCCCCGGGATCTGTCGCGGGGAAACCCAAAGTAGGCTAGGCCTGCTTTGTCACCTGGGTAGCCCTGCTGAGTCGACGGAATTAGAGTTTACGTGTTTTAAAACTGTTTTCGAAGGATAAACATAATTTAGGGAATACCCCCCGTTAGTTTTAGGGGCCCTGATCTTGATTATGATTGTTATGAAAATTTTAGAGTTTATGCAGGTTCACTTAGGGGTCTTAACTAAGGTTTCCTTGTTGAACAAAATATAAAAATAAATAATATTTTTAGAGAGAGTTGTTATGGTTTAGGACATTTTTTAATATAATTATATCATAAAGAAAAATGAAATAAAATAGTGAGAAAAGAAAATGGACTCACTTTGTAACTTTAGGGTTCAACTAGAAAGCCTCCTGGTATAAATTTTGGGTATAACTTCTGAGCTATTTAAAAATATATAATGCACTCGTGTTAAGTATAGTACCCCTAATTCAACCTTGTCCCGATGTCCCGAGACAGAATCCCAACAACTTAGTCGGGCAGAGCCCTGGCATGTGTTATGGGTTCAGATCAATCGGAAAGGGTAGCGGTGAACGGGAGTTAAAACACTTAAAACGGGGCAAGGCTTATTATTATTTATAGGATAAAAAGAATATAAAAATAAAATAAAAATAAAAATTGAAAGAGACGACAACAAAAGATGGAAAGGAATCTTGGAAACAATTTGATTTGAAACTATGGATGTATTTATAGTTGCAATGTTCACGAAAATTCACTACATCTGTCTATTTTCTTGATGACACCTCTCATAACAAACACATACGTGTCCTATAATCATATTTTAGTTTTTATTTATTATTTTATTTATTTTTATTTTTTTCCATTCTTATCTTTACGTATGTAAGTTAACTATTATATTATTATTATATATATTGATTTGATTATTATTTTATTTTTCAATTCATACGTAACTTTTATTTTTATTATTATTTTATTAATTTATATATTATAATTAATTCAACTACTTTACTTATTTGGCGCGTATAACTTATAAAATATAACGTTCTAGAAAATAATAAATATGTCATTAGAACGAGTATATTTTTGTCTACATTTTGAACCAAGTTTCATTAAAATAAAGTAGGTTCAAAATAAAATGTATTTTTATAATTTAATTATTATACGGTTCCTAGACCCGTCTAGGAACTTTATATTTTTTACAGTTAACTTACCCGTAATCTACCCGTCTAATAATATAAGTTTATATATATTTTTATTTTATATTGAAAGGTCACCCATATACAAGCCAATTAATTAATATAATATTTTAACCAACTATATAAAATAGTGTTTAAAATTATTTGGGTTGAATATTTATATTAAAAATAAACAAGTTACTAGTTACTAGTGGTTAATAAATTTAACCAAACCTAAAATTCTTATATGACAAAAATAGGAATGTTACATTCTCCCCACCTTGTTTTAAATCTCGTCCTCGAGATTTGGGTTATGATATTTCTTTTAGACTTATGTCATATTTTAGTTAATAAAAACAATATTAAGGTAGATGACACATAATTAAAATATCAAATTTTGTGAATACAAGTTGTACAATAAGTAGGATTCAATGGTTCAACTGAATTAGTTCAAGAAATCGATGACAAATGAATGAGATGAAATGATATGATTTTCAAAATGACTAGGTTCAAGCCAACAGATATATGATCAATAGATATTAAAATGAATTTGAAGGACTTTTAAAATTCTTTGTTTAAAAGAAAGCTTACTTTGATTGGCAACCGAGGAAGACTTAGAATTGACAGATTCCAAATGAAATAAAAACATGAAAAATGATTTGTCGAATATTTATGATATGAGAAAATCAAAATGTTGAGATGAGTGAATTGCAAAAATACACCAAAAGACAATAGAGTTAATGTATCATTGTTTAGAGTTCTAAGTTTTAATTGTGAAACAATGTGATAGTACACTATTAGTGATCATATTTTTCATATTATATCCTAGAGATCGAAATATAATAAGAACAAGTTGTTTTGGCATGACCAACCATTATATTATATTTGTAAAGCAAATGTAATATATATTATTTGTCTCTGAATCGTATCTTATATATCAAATACTATATATTATTTATTACATATTTTTACTATATATAAATGGTCACTACTTTTAAATAAATATTATTTTAGTATTTTACTATACTATGTAAAATAACTTATATTTACTATGTAATATATATTACAAAATACCGCAATGAAGTTATTACATTTACAAAATATTCTAGTATTATTATTTTGTAAAAGAAATCACTATTATTTATTATGTTAAATGAAAGTTGTAAATAAAGGTATAAAAATATTTATTGTACAAAAGTATTTGTAAAATATTTTGTAAATATATAACACTTTAATGGGTCGATTCTATGTGATTACGTATCTTCATTTTGAAACCATATAACGTTTGTGAATGTATTTACAAATGTTGTAAATAAGTGAAAACGGAGACTATTTACAATGTTCCCCTAACCTAACGTAGTTGATGACTACCATATTATTCTTATATGGTCATTTTCTTGCCAGAGTGTTACTGTACATAGTTATCACGAAACATGTGATAGACAATTATTTATATAATTTTATTCGTCCCTCTAATTCTTGTATTGTTTTATGAAAATATGTCTTTTTCTTATAGTACAAAGTATATATATTTATATATATATATAAAAATTTACTAAATGAGTATGATAACTTTAACTTATATACATTAACTAGTTATTATCATGGTTGGATATTGGTTAGTGCTGCCTTGTTTAAGCATAGGTGATCAGTCCATGCCTAACTAAGGCTAGGCTACTCAATATCTGTTTCTGATAATAACCCTAGTACTTAAAATAATAATTACTAATAATAAAACTATTAATAATAAATAACTTAAACATAAACTTAAATGAGAGTATATCTCAATTTTTTTTTTTTTTATATATAAATTCTTTAGCTCAATGGTTTAACAAAATTTATTGACTTGATATCAAAGAGTCACCGTTTTGCAATAATGCGGTTCATAGTGCAAAAAGCGGAATGATATTTGAGTTTGAATAAAACAACAAATTAGAATGAAGCCTTCCAGTGGTCTTCACAAATCAAACGAATCACATGCGTAACAAACAGTGCATGTGAAATGTGTGAATTTACCAGGAAATGAAATAGATCAATATTCGCTACTATGAAAAAAAAAATCCTTATGATGACTATTAGAGGAAGTAGAAATACTAAAGTCAACTTTTTATATGCAGAAGTCGGAATTTTAATGAAAGAAATATAAGAACTTTTATCTGGAATTTTGTGTGATAACCGTTGTTAAGTGATATTACCAAAGAATGTCGAATGAAATGAATTAGGGAATTTGCAAAGGTATGTGACTCCTTTTTCAGTGATAATAATTATGACTCTGATTAGACTGTGCACTGATGGTTGTGAAATCTTGTTACAACGTACCTCAGCGATATTCATGTCATTTATAGGATCATATGGCAAAGTGCTACTTTATGATTAGTAGTTCTTCTACTGACGGAATTAGCATTGGTGTCATCGTGCCCAATTATATTTTTCAAAGATCTTGCCTTGTAAGTCGTGTGTGATATACTTTGACGTCTATGGACATATAATTTTAAGTTTTATGTGTTTTCTTGTGCACTAGCACAACTTTACATGCTTCTTACTTGCGTTAATAGTTTATGGTAATGCGTTAGAAATTCTTTACACTTTTGATGGTATCCCAACTTAATGGGTTTCTATTGTTATTATTGTCGCTCGAGTTACTAGGCAGATAATTAAACGAAATAATGTTTGATATCGGAAAAGAGATTCCTAATAAAGAAATCTAGACACATATGCTTGTGCTTTATTCCAAATTGACTTTTGGAATTTCTTATAGATATACATATCTATATAATCATATATTTCACATACTATAATATACATACCCTTTATAAGGTCAATGTATTTAACAGATTTGTATTTCCAAGAACCAGTCAAATATCTGGTCATGATACTATTTAGGGAAATCTTGTCACTTGTTTGACATATTATATATCCCGTCTTATCCAATTCGCGCCGGAGCGGTAACCTCAGTATATCTGGACAAACTGGAGAGTCTACTACACCATACCCAGTCTTGCCAGAGAAAATTTTCTATTTCCCATAAATAGTATCTTTTCAAAATTTAAAAGTGCCTCTTTTATTAGGGCTTTTATCCAGAATTAGGGAAATTTGTATTCCCGTAACATATCTTATTTTAGACCAAGTAATATCACTAAACAAGAATTAATAGCAATTAAGTGCTATTGCCTGCAATATTCTAATCGTCATTCTTATAGCATACCAGAACCTACCACACTTTATTTTCATAAGTAAATAGCTTATCTTTGAAGCTTATACTAAGGCATCTTTTCTTAAGTTCAAGTCTAAATGCTATAATGCTACCAGTTAATAGCAATCTCCTAACTCTTTTATATGAACTTAGGTATTATTGTCACAACACCTAAAGGCTTAAAGCAGTGGCTCTGATACCACCTTCTGTCACGACCCCCGACCCACCCTGGACGGAATCGGGAGCCGCGAACAGCCAAGTGGTACCGGTGATTATTTTGAAAAATATTGCAGCGGAAATTTCATCAGGACCGTGAGTTAGGAAAAATATCAGAGTTTAGAAAACACCGGATTTTATTTATTAAATAGATGGGATAAACCCATGTTTTACAATGGTAGCTTTAATAAAGATAAATTGAATTACATAAAACAATATTTCTTAATTTGATTTAATTAATAAAATAAGCCACTTCTTGAAGCCTTTCAATGCCGTATTCATCTCTTACTCCAATCTACTGTAATTACCTGAAACATGTTTGAAAAAGGTTTTGTCAGCGGGAAATACTGAGTGAATCATTCATTTTACTAAAACGACTCGTTTGTTATAATTTACAGTATTAAGAGCGATTACAATGTTTCTGATATCAAACCAACTACCCACGGTATTTGTCACTCGACCGGATCTGTGACTATGGTCATATCCCCCATTGGCTGCCCCAATGGTGACGATTATCAAGTTATGTATACAAAACCCCACATACCGGCTGTAACTTGGTGATTACAAAGACTTAATCCCCGTAATTATAACTTTGAAAATAAACTTGCTTTTATAAACAAATTTGATAAAAAGAGAGAATGACTCACATTATAAGCATGCAGATTCATACGGCCAAAGTTTAGTCTACAGATAAGCCTTGATATTTTGCAGATTTATACAGGCAGAGCTTAGCCTATTGATTTAGCCTTGTGACCTAGTGCACACGAACTAGGTAGGTAACTTAATACAGCATTTACGATAACTCACGAGATCAAAACCCTCACAACGAATGACAAAGTGCAATCACTTAAACATCCATCAGATTCACAACGAATGACAGAGTATTCCCCGAGTTCGGGTGGTACTCAAACATCCTGTCGGAATCACGACTAATGACAAAGGATAGCGCTTAAACATCCATCGGATAGTTTCCATCGATCGGACATTGAATCGTAGCAGCGATCGAGTTAATACCCTGTATCGTAGCAGAATTCGAGCTAGTGTGTGTTTTTGTAGTAATTAAACGATATCTCAGTGCCTGAATTGAATTTTGACGTCGAAACAAGTGAACTGTTCAAACCCCAAACCCCTGTATTTATACCCTCAATTGGTACCTCCCGCGTGTCGCGACAGGATCCCCGGGATCTGTCGCGGGGAAACCCAAAGTAGGCTAGGCCTGCTTTGTCACCTGGGTAGCCCTGCTGAGTCGACGGAATTAGAGTTTACGTGTTTTAAAACTGTTTTCGAAGGATAAACATAATTTAGGGAATACCCCCCGTTAGTTTTAGGGGCCCAGATCTTGATTATGATTGTTATGAAAATTTTAGAGTTTATGCAGGTTCACTTAGGGGTCTTAACTAAGGTTTCCTTGTTGAACAAAATATAAAAATAAATAATATTTTTAGAGAGAGTTGCTATGGTTTGGGACATTTTTTAATATAATTATATCATAAAGAAAAATGAAATAAAATAGTGAGAAAAGAAAATGGACTCACTTTGTAACTTTAGGGTTCAACTAGAAAGCCTCCTGGTATAAATTTTGGGTATAACTTCTGAGCTATTTAAAAATATATAATGCACTCGTGTTAAGTATAGTACCCCTAATTCAACCGTGTCCCGATGTCCCGAGACAGAATCCCAACAACTTAGTCGGGCAGAGCCCTGGCATGTGTTATGGGTTCAGATCAATCGGAAAGGGTAGCGGTGAACGGGAGTTAAAACACTTAAAACGGGGCAAGGCTTATTATTATTTATAGGATAAAAAGAATATAAAAATAAAAATTGAAAGAGGCGACAACAAAAGATGGAAAGGAATCTTGGAAACAATTTGATTTGAAACTATGGATGTATTTATAGTTGCAATGTTCACGAAAATTCACTACATCTGTCTATTTTCTTGATGACACCTCTCATAACAAACACATACGTGTCCTATAATCATATTTTAGTTTTTATTTATTATTTTATTTTATTTTTTCCATTCTTATCTTTACGTATGTAAGTTAACTATTATATTATTATTATATATATTGATTTGATTATTATTTTATTTTTCAATTCATACGTAACTTTTATTTTTATTATTATTTTATTAATTTATATATTATAATTAATTCAACTACTTTACTTATTTGGTGCGTATAACTTATAAAATATAACGTTCTAGAAAATAATAAATATGTCATTAGAACGAGTATATTTTTGTCTACATTTTGAACCAAGTTTCATTAAAATAAAGTAGGTTCAAAATACAATGTATTTTTATAATTTAATTATTATACGGTTCCTAGACCCGTCTAGGAACTTTATATTTCTTACAGTTAACTTACCCGTAATCTACCCGTCTAATAATATAAGTTTATATGTATTTTTATTTTATATTGAAAGGTCACCCATATACAAGCCAATTAATTAATATAATATTTTAACCAACTATATAAAATAGTGTTTAAAATTATTTGGGTTGAATATTTATATTAAAAATAAACAAGTTACTAGTTACTAGTGGTTAATAAATTTAACCAAACCTAAAATTCTTATATGATAAAAATAGGAATGTTACATAAAGGGTGCGTCCTGCTTCTCAAAAATTAACCTTCGATCTGGTTATCATCAGATCCGTATTCTCGAAACGACGTACCTAAAACCGCTTTTCGCACTCGATATGGACACTACGAGTTCGTGGTTATGCCTTTTGGCTTAACCAACGCATCCGCTGTGTTCATGGATCTTATGAATCGTGTTTGTAAACCCTACTTGGATTGTTTTGTGATAGTCTTTATTGATGATATACTTATTTATTCGAAAACTAGAGCTGATCAGGAACGTCATTTACGCTTGATACTAGAACTTTTACGTGGTGAACGCTTATATGCTAAATTTTCTAAGTGCGAGTTTTGGATCGATGAAGTACAATTCCTAGGGCATGTCATTTGTAAACAAGGTATTCATGTTGACCCTTCTAAAATCGAAGCTGTGAAAAATTGGAGTACACCTAAATCTGCATCCGAGATTCGTGCCCTGAACTGTCAATGTCTATCATCATTGACGTGCCAGTAGTCCATTAGTTCACGCCCGTCCTCTGCGGCACGGTGTGAGGTTTGTCAAACCTAAATAGCGCTATCTAACTAATGACCCGCTCGCCATTGGCCCGGCGATTAAGTCGATACAAAAAGGAGGGACTTCGTGATAGAGTTTTGGTCTAGTACGAGTTATCTGTCCATGAGGACGAGGAATTATATTCCTGAACCAATACTGTCCTACCCAAGAGAGGACGAGGAATCCATGTTCCTTAACCCCATTCCCAAACCCCTGGGAATCCCATGCTTTGTAGAGGGTGTGAACTCACCTTAGTTTGCTCGGCAGATAAACGAAAGGTTAATCGAGATAATTGTGGTCAACCACGTCCTAGTATGGTTACCACACAAGTCAGATTCAAACCAAGTAAAGCACGTATATTTTCTACACATATACTAGCAAGTTGCATGTAGGTATTACTCATGGCATACATGTATTGACGGTTTACAACAGTACATACGAGTTGCACAGTAACACGTATATCAAATTACAAAACCCAAAAGTCCGGCCCAATAACTTGGCTCGTAACAGTATGCAAGTCCAAACAGAAGGTGTGTTTATGTGGTCTCGAGTCGAGACTAAGGATCTCGAGTCGAGACGGCGTGGTCTCGGGTCATGCATGCACTAGTCGAGACTAGACGGTCTCGAGTCGCAACCGGACCCGCAACCGTGGTCTCGAGTTATGCTGCTTGTGTGCTGGTGATGTGTAGTCTCGAGTCGAGACTAGAGGTTCTCGACTCGCAACCTGTGTCGCAACCGTGGTTCTCGAGTTGTCATCTACCTGGTCTCGAGTCGAGACAGAGGGTCTCGACTGGCACACCTGCTGGTTGCCAGCACTTGTACTAAACCAATAGAATTTCATGTTCATGATATGGTGTACTAACCAATGACAATGCACTAACATGTTTCTTTGTCTACTAACTAACCGAAATGGATCAAACACAGCATTATCAAGTATTCATATCACATTCAAATTGTTCTTCATTAGGGTTTTCAAACCTTTAACACATATTCATCATGTTCTTCATTAGTGTTTTCATCTTGCACCCTTGATTACTCAAAAATAGCATGAGCCGCAATAGTTACACAACCTAGTTATTCTCATTAGCTCCTATATCCAACATATCCGATCAACACATGCATTTATGTTATCTAATACACATTCTACATATTATGGTCATGAACATGTGCATTCAAACAAACACCTTTATCACATATAAACATCAATCTTAGTACCGATTATTCAAGGAGGTTATATTCATCATGTGTAACACTTAACAAGCAAACATATCATTAAACAACTCCATCATACATCATCATCAACCGAAATATCACACATTATCATCAACCGAAATACAATACATAGTATGAATCACTAACCGGTTAGGTTCTCTAAGTGTGAGGGTATGAAGAGCCGATGAGTGAACTTCCGTATGATGATCCCAAGCTCGATCCGAGAGTCCTAGTGTTGCCGGTTGGATCCGAGAGAAGGATGAGAGGAGAGGTGATGTTTGATCTCTAGGGTTTTAGTGAGAGAGAATGTAGGAGAGTGTGTGTGAGAGTGAGTGTGAGTTGCCCAAAAAAATGGCAAGGTTGGTTATCATCAAGGATTATATACTCGTTCCACATTGGTGCACCCTAATGGGCTTTCGGGTAGACTAAAGGGGTGCATGGCCCAACCGGCCCAACTGTTGCGCTGTTTACTCGAGACCGCATGGTCTCGAGTCGGGTCCTTGTGTCTCGGGTCATATATAAATACACGCATACATACAAGCACAACACATAATCACATAAATTCACTTATATCATTCATTAAACCAACAAGTCAATTAGTCACATAACGTTCAAGCATGTTACGTCAAGATACAACGAAGGGTTCTAAGTTACGAGTTGTCACATTATCCCCAAGTTGAAAGAAATTTCGTCCCGAAATTTGGTAAGTACTCACTGAGGAAGCTAGTTAGGTTGTATGGTTTTCCTGGTTTTCCTGGGGTGTCACATCCACCCCCCGTTGATCTGGAATTTCGTCCCGAAATTCCGTAGCTTCAGCCTCAGTGGTGGTTGTACCGTTTACGAATAGTTGGGGATACTTTTGTTTCATCTGATCTTCGCGTTCCCAGGTGAACACTGGGCCGCGACGTGAGTTCCAACGAACTCGAACGAGAGGTATTCTAGTGTTCTTGAGGACCTTAACATCCCGGTCCGTGATTTCAACTGGTTCCTCGACGAATCGTAACTGCTCGTCAATAGTGAGCTCCTTCAAAGGAACTACGAGGGTCTCATCTGACAGACACTTCTTCAGATTCGACACATGGAAAACGTTGTGAACTGCACTGAGTTCTGCTGGTAAGTTCAGTCTGTAGGCCACCCTGCCTATTTTCTCGATGATTTCAAAAGGTCCGACGTATCGTGGGTTAAGTTTGCCTCGTTTGCCAAAACGAACCACACCCTTCCAGGGTGAAACTTTGAGTAGTACTCGCTCCCCAACCTGGAGCTCTAGTGGTTTCCTGCCCTTATCGGCGTAGGTTTTCTGACGGTCACGAGCTGCCGCCATGCGTTGTCGTATTTGAGCAATTCGTTCGGTTGTGTCTACCACAAGTTCTGGACCAGTAATCTGACTATCCCCCACCTCTGCCCAACAAAGAGGTGACCGGCATTTACGCCCGTACAATGCCTCAAACGGAGCAGCTTTAATGCTAGTGTGGTAGCTGTTATTATACGAAAATTCCACAAGTGGCAGATGCTTTTCCCAGCTGTTGCCAAAGTCGATTACACATGCACGAAGCATGTCTTCTAAGGTTTGAATAGTGCGCTCGGACTGCCCGTCCGTCTGAGGGTGATACGCTGTGCTCATGTCTAATCGTGAGCCAAAGGATTTATGCATTGCTTGCCACAGCTCTGAAGTAAATCGTGCATCTCGATCCGAGATAATGGAGGTGGGCACCCCGTGCCTCGAGACAACTTCCTTGAGGTACACTTCTGCTAGAGTGGAGAATTTATCCGTTTCTTTGATAGCCAAGAAGTGTGCAGACTTTGTGAGTCGATCCACGATCACCCAAATAGTGTCGTTTCCGCGCTGGGATCTAGGCAGGCCGGTAACGAAATCCATGGAAATTTGCTCCCTTTCCATTGTGGTATCTCTGGTTGTTGGAGTAGGCCTGAGGGTTTCTGGTATTCCGTTTTGACTCTCGCACAAGTCAAACACTTGCTGACGTAAGTTGCTATGTGGGCCTTCATGCTAGGCCACCAATACGTAGTTTTGATATCGTGGTACATCTTATCCGAACCAGGGTGTACCGAGTAGCGAGACTTGTGTGCTTCATCCATCACAAGCTCTCGTAAGTTGCCATAGAGTGGAACCCAAATGCGTCCCGTTACATAGTAAGCACCGTCTTCCTTCCGTTCTAAGCGTTGCCTTGAGCCGTGTAGGGCTTCAGCCCTGATGTTTTCTGGTTTCAATGCTTCTACCTGAGCGTCTCGTATTTGGGAAGGAAGACTAGAATGTATCGTGAGTTGCAAAACTCGTACGCGCTTAGGCGCAGTGTCCTTTCGACTAAGGGCATCAGCCACCACATTGGCTTTGCCAGGATGGTACTTGATTGCACATTCGTAATTGTTCAATGACTCGACCCATCGTCGTTGGCGCATGTTTAGTTCCTTCTGTTTGAAGATGTACTCGAGACTCCTATGATCGGTGTAAATGGTGCACTGGGTACTATACAGGTAATGCCTCCATATCTTGAGCGCAAAAACAACGGCTCCCAGCTCTAAATCGTGTGTAGTGTAGTTTCTTTCATGAACCTTGAGTTGGCGTGAGGCGTAGGCTATAACTTTATCTCATTGCATCAATACACAACCAAGACCCTGAATTGATGCGTCGCAGTAAACCACAAAGTCGTCTGTGCCCTCTGGCAATGAAAGGATAGGTGCGCTGCAAAGTCTATCCTTTAAATGCTGAAATGCTAACTCCTGTGCATTTCCCTAGCGATAAACAACGCCTTTCTGCGTTAGTGAGGTGAGAGGCTGTGCAATCTTAGAGAAATCTTTAATGAACCTTCTGTAGTAACCTGCCAAACCCAAGAATTGGCGAATTTCCGTTGGTGTACGAGGTGCAGGCCAGTTCTTAATTGAGTCTACCTTGGATGGATCAACGTGAATCCCATCCTTTTTTACCACATGGCCTAAGAAATGGACCTCACGAAGCCAGAAGTCGCATTTTGAAAACTTGGCATATAGCTGTTCTGCTCGAAGAAGTTCCAAAATAAGTCGTAGATGCTGCTCGTGTTCCTCCTGACTCTTAGAATAGATCAGGATGTCGTCGATGAAGACTATAACGAACTTGTCCAGGTAAGACTTGCACGCTCGATTCATCAAGTCCATGAAAATCGCAGGTGCGTTTGTCAGCCCAAAAGGCAATGACCAAAAACTCATAGTGTCTATAACGAGTTTTAAAAGCTGTTTTGGAGACGTCCTCTTCTCGGACTCTCAGCTGGTGATATCCCGACCTTAAATCGATCTTTGAATAGTAGCTCGACCTTTGCAGCTGGTCGAACAAGTCGTCGATACGTGGAAGAGGATAGCGATTCTTCACGGTCACTTTGTTGAGTTCACGGTAGTCGATGCACATTCTTGACTAGATATGGTAGTACTTGGGGGAACATATGGACTATTGGATAATAACATTCTTACTACAAATAACCACCCTCATCTCACCATCTTCATTCACCACAAAATTCCTTCTCCTTCTTCCCCATAGCTACGGCCAAACATACCCTCCACACACTCACCATTTTCGATTTTCCATCATCCAATCGAAGGTTGTCTCAAGGTGCTAGAAGGTGAATTAGGAGGCTCGGTGCTCACGGATCTTGAAGGACCACCATCGTTTGCTATTATCCTCCACATTTTCACTTGTGACCTCCCCTAGCTTTAAGCTAGTTGTAAGCTTCTTAAATACTCTTGATACTTCATGTTTTTAGTGGTTAAAAGATATGTCTTGATGAAATCATTTGAACACTAAAAGAACATGAGCATAAATCTTGAACATAAAGATGTGAGATGATGAAATCTTGTTAAAATAATGTTGTTAAATACATGCATGATCTTGATTGTTCGGTATGATGAATCTGTTAGAAAGTAGCATACAACTGCTAAGGATGATACGAAAGTATTTATACAGTTGCTGAACATGATAAAGAAACCCATAAACTTGTTTTATAAAAGGGTATGTGAAAACAGAAAAAAGTTAGGTGTTTACAGCCAACTTCAGTTGGCTGTAACCAAGTCATAACTTAACGAAAAATTGATTTTCTTGAGTCTATAACGTGTTATTTCGAAATACGGTTCTAATGGCACTGGAATCATAATTTTTGGACTTCGTTTGCTATTTTTAAAGGATCATTTTTCACAGTAGCAAAAGCTGCGTTTTTACTGAAGAAAATTCGGTTGCTAATGCCACCCCATGGAACGACTTCAAAGATTTGATCAAAGAAGAGTACTGTAGTCGTGACGACATCCACAAGCTAGAGGTGGAATTTTTCAATTTGAAGATGACGGGATCTGAAATCGAGGCATACACAAAGAGATCGAACGAATTAGCTATCTTGTGTCCCACTATGGTGGATCCTTCTATCAAGCGTATCGAGCTGTACCTTAAGGGTTTGGTGCCAGAAATTCAGAGCCACGTGACCTCAGCTAATCTTGGCACCATTCAGCAAATCATCCGGTTGGCTCATCGTCTCACTGATCAGGCAGTTGAGCAGAACAAGCTGCCCAGGCGTATTAGCGCTACTACTACTTCTGATGCTCCCAGTGATAACAAGCGCAAGTGGGATGGAAATTCGGGCAAGGGTTCTACTTCAGTTCAGTCTCAGTCCCAGCAGCGAAAGACAGATGAGTACAGGAGCCCCAGTCAGCAGTCTTCTGGGAATCAAGGTCAGGGTGGATACAGGGGAAATCACCCTAAGTGCAATCGCTGTAATTTGCACCATAGCGGGCCGTGCAACAAGGGTCGTTGTCAAAGATGTAACAAGCTGGGTCATGAAGCCAAGGATTGCAGGAGCTCACGTCCTGCGAATCAGAATCGTCAACAGCAGCCACAAGCTCCCCAGAATCAGTAGCAGCAACAGCAGGGTAACAGGGGATGCTATCAGTGTGGTGCTGAAGGTCACTTCAAGAAAAACTGCCCCCAGTTGAACCAGAAACAGAACAACAACAACAATCAGGGGAACGGAAACAATAATGGGGGAAACAATGATGGCAATGGAGCCAGGGGACGTGTTTTCATGCTGGGTCAGGGTGATGCAAGGAACGATCCCAACGTGGTGATGGGTAAGTTTCTTCTGGATGACTTCTTTGTTACTGTTTTATTCGATTCGGGTGCCGATACTAGTTATGTATCCTTAAAAGTTAGTCAAATGCTTAAGCGCACCCCAACACTTTTGAACACCAAACACGTGGTAGAGCTAGCAAACGGTAAAAGTTTAGAGGCCACACACATAGTTAAGGGTTGTAATCTTGTTCTTGCTGATCAGACCTTTTCTATCGACCTCATTCCTATCGTTCTGGGTAGTTTCGACGTTGTTATTGGGATGGATTGGTTATCTCATCAGCAAGCGGAAATTCTTTGCAACGAGAAGATTGTCCGTATCCCTCGTTCGGGTGAAGAACCCCTCGTGATTCGTGGCGACAAGAGTGGTGCAGTCGTAGGCATTATCTCTTTCCTTAAGGCCCAGAAGTGTTTGCGAAAGGGCCACACTGCCATTCTAGCTCTCGTTACTGACGCATCAATGGAAGAGAAGAGAATTGAAGACATTCCTATTGTACGCGATTTTCCTGAGGTATTCCCTGAGAAATTACCTGGTCTTCCGCCTCATCGACAAGTCGAGTTTCAAATCGAGCTAGCTCCTGGAGCAGCACCAATAGCTCGTGCACCTTATCGTCTAGCTCCATCAGAACTTGAAGAACTGTCCTCGCAACTACAAGAGCTCTTGGACAAGGGTTTTATTCGCCCTAACTCTTCGCCTTGGGGAGCTCCAGTGTTATTTGTGAAGAAGAAAGACGGTACTTCAGAATGTGTATTGACTACCGCGAACTCAACAAGGTGACCGTGAAGAATCGTTATCCACTTCCATGTATTGATGACCTTTTCGACCAGCTGCAAGGGTCGAGCTTCTACTCTAAGATTGACTTAAGATCGGGCTATCATCAGCTGAGAGTCCGAGATGAGGACATCTCCAAGACAGCATTCAGAACTCGGTATGGGCATTACGAGTTTCTGGTTATGCCTTTTGGATTAACAAACGCACCTGCGGTTTTCATGGATCTCATGAACCGAGTGTGCAAACCTTACCTGGATAAGTTTGTCATAGTTTTCATCGATGACATCCTAATCTATTTGAAGAGTCAGGAAGAACACGAGCAACACCTGAGGCTTATTTTGGAACATCCTAATCTATTTAGAGAATCTTTTCTTCAACAGCACATGATTAACATTTTGCAATGTTTCATCATTTTTTATGCTGAGGGTGTTGCTATATTTCAAGCATGCGAAAAGTATTATACGGGGACTAGGCCATTGCTTCCGCAAAATCAGAAGTCCCGGGATAATACCCCAGATATCACTGAGTATAAAGACCTAATATCTCAGAAAGAGGGACCTTTCAAACAAGATTTCGAGGGTTGCCCATATATCCGAGAGATGTTCCCCACGATATAAGTAAGTTTGAAATTTAGGTTTATATCTCGACACAATCTTCTAAATGTGTAAAAACCTACTGGCACATAATCAGTGAGACCGTTTATCACATTTTAACTTTCCAATTCTTTAGCATGCTGTGATAGTCCACTGATGTACTATCATTTCCTCTTTTCTCAACAAAACTCTTTTTCATTTTATCATGTTTTTGTTGTTTTACAATATTTTCCAATCAAAAATGGGTTTTGTGCTTTTTCAAATTTTCTAATGTTTTTGGATTTTCTGAAAATTTCTTACTCCCCCTAAAATTCAAAACCAATTAAAAAATTTTTGAAAACAAACTGTACAAGTAAAATGACAACTGTTGTGAATTGCTTCAAATCGCCATCCTCTTGGCATAAACAATCAGAACTCCCCCTGACAACAAACTATTTTCCCATTATGATTTCAAAACACTTAAGTTTGTTTTAATCAAAATGGTTTTTCCGGAAAATTAGTTTTGCTGATTTCATAAAACCAATTGTAGGTTAGGAGATCAATTCATCACCTTGTTCATTCAACCACTTGAAAAATATAACATTTTTTAAATTCAATTAACAAATATCACTTGTAGAAAATCAAGTACAACTTAATGTCCCTGATTTACCACTTGTAAGTCGAAATATCACTGACGTGAATTTCTCAAGAAAGATGCCGATACCTGCTCCACTCTTACCAACCTGGAAGCTCCGGCAAGTCATACTTTTCACATATGAAAAACAGACATCAAAGCCTGACCAAACTTGGATGTTACCTCCTCATCTTCACTTGGGGTGTAAGTTGCCTTCTTTGTTTCATAAAACTCTTTTACCCCTTTTACCTTTCTCTCGACCATCTTTCCAAAAATCTTTTTCACATTTCCATTAAAAACCTTTTCGCTATCAAAATCTTTCTTTTCAGAATAGAATTGATTTGATATCTCAACTTTTTGTTTAAAATTTTCAGCCCGCAATGGTGGAAAATTGACATCATCCATTGGCGGTACTGATGTTTCTATTTTTAGCTCAACTTGTGGCTCCTCTGACTTTGTGGAATCAGATTCATCGCCAGATTTCACATCTGAATTCTTAACAACCCACTTCTGGTTGTCAAGATTCACTATTCTCTTGTAAAATCTTTTCGAACATTCACCAACTTCATATGTTGAATTCCTAAACACTTTGAATTTTTCAGTTGGTGGTTTAGTTTTGTCAACAACCTTTTCTTTGAGTTTAGAAACAACTTCCTGTTTTGTGTTGGTAGCCATTGGACAGTTCCAGGCAATGTGACCAACTTCTTGACATCTGTAACACGTTCTTGTCTCCTTTCTCTGATGAACTCCATTCTTCTCATGTTTCTGTTTTTCTGCAAAGAATTCTTTGTTTGACTGCTTCCAGAATGAACTCTTTTCTTCTTCCTCCGAACTTAACCCAGTAACAAATACTGTTTTTGTTTTAGAAATTTTCTCATTTTATGTTTTTTCGGTGGAATAAAACCAAGTCCTTTCTTTTTTAAATTACCGTTATGGTTTAGTTTCTTTCGATAACCTGAACCAGAACTGTAACCCTTTTTCTTGTTTAAACGTTGTTGAACTCTTGAGGTGTAAGGATTAGGTTTTTTAAAAGATTTACATCTTTTATTTCATAAATATTAATTTCTGTTAATTTGAAAACCTTTTTTATCATTTATGGTTTAACACCTCTTATTGGAAATTCCTCATCAGAATATAATTTGTCTGAATCAATCAAAGTATATGTCACTTCAATTGGTTCGTCATTCAAATTAGATTTTGATAACATGAATTCTTTATTGTAAACCCTTTTGACCGACGATTTTGGACTGTCAACTGATGAACTCGAACTCTTGGATTCGGACTTTGACTCTGACTCCTCATCTTTATCCAACACCTGATCGACCACTTTCTTTATTAACTCAGACTCATGATCAGTGTCAGACGATGTAAATGTAACATCAATGTTTTCTGGTAAATCATCAGTTGTTTCGGACTTTAACTTTATATTGACAGCCTTTTTGACTTGCTCCTCATTTGGTTTTCTGGGAGAATAACCTTCCCAAATCGGAGGCGGACACTTGTTATAATTTGTACTTTGTTTCTTACCAGTATCCTTTTCTTCAGGCTTCTTGTCTTGAAATGCTTCAAAACCTGCAACAGTTGGATAAATTCGATCAATCAAATAATCAGAACTAGAATAACTTTGCAACAATCTTCTAATTCTTTCATTTTCTATCTTTTCTGTCTCCAACTCCTGCTTCAGCTTTGCACATTCTTCAATGTAATGATTAATAGCCTTCTGGTTTGTCATCATCACTGCATTCATCATTGTTAATGCATCTTCTCTTTCAGAATTTGTCTTTTGTAGACCATTCACTATTCTATTCAATACATCATACGATTCTTTCACATAATTGAGATTGAACAATAAATTTTCTTTCATCTTATCTTGTTCACTCAATTTCTCATCTTTCTCTTCACACTGCTTACATGACTCCAAACACTTTAAGCACGGTTTTGTGACTTCAACAAAATTTTTTACTTCAATAATCTTTTCAACTTCAACTACTTTTTCAACAAATTCAACTTCTTTACTCTGTTCAGACTTCTCTTCCTGTGCAACAATCTCGCTTTTTACCTGTTTCTGATTCTTTGCTGCACGTTTCTCCTTTAGCTTTTCCAAACGATCTGCAAAATAAAATTGAAAACTTTCAGGAGATAAATGAGTTTTTGCAATATTAATATGCTTTTCTTCCTCATCATCACTGTCATCAGTTGATGATTGATCAAACACTTGTGTCTGTTCTGTACTATCATCTGAAGAACTAGATTCATCATCTTGATTCTTCTCATTTTCAGCAAACACTTTCATCCATTCTGTCATCAAATCTGGCTCTTGAACTATTTGTGCAATGAGAGCTACTACTTTTGAATCAGGCGGAATGTATTTGTCCCAACTGAAACCTTCTGCCACTTTTTCATCATTTTGATCAATTATGCCATAATAAGCTTTCTTATTTGCTTCTTCGATCATTTTAGCATGTACAGTTTGTGGTTCTTTTTGTTGATAAGGTTGATGAGTAACGTGTTGATATATGGCTTTTCGATAATAATCATTACCACCAAACGGATTCTTTGCTCCACTTGCTTCTCGATTGGTATATTCCATCTTGAAATGTCCTTTCTCCCTGCATCGAAAACAAGTAACTTTAGATTTATCAAAACCCAAAGTAGATATATTTGCATCCAGAAAATCATCTCTCCCTGTAATCATCTTGAATTTTTTAGTTCTTCTCAAAACACTCGCTAAACACACTTAATATCCATCAGCTCCATTTCCTCAGCATCGATCTGATCGTAATCCTCTTTTGTCAACATAGCCACTTCTTCAGAGAAATTTTGACCATTCTGAAGCAAGTAATGACATATGACTTTTAGCCAATCCTTCATATGATTCCAATACTGTAGCAAGTAATGACATATGACTTTTAGCCACTTCTTCAGAGAAATTTTGACCATTCTGAAGATGCAACGCGATGTTGCAATGTAAAATTTGACCATTACTGCTATTTGAACTTTGAAACTAATGACTAGAAGTTGATTCCTTCGGATTAACACTTGGGTATGAGGAAAATCCACTGCTACTGTTTGGACTTTGATTAACTGATCCAGATGAATTTTCTGCACTAAAAGCAGTTTGAATTTTTGGACTTGCTTCGACATTCTGAACACTCCCTTTGAAATACATTTTAACATCTTGTTGTGCACTTGGATTGCTCATTCTAGCAATCTTTTGTTGCTCAAGATCTTGTCCTTCAATCTTTTCAATGAACTGAGAAATTGTCAAACCATCATATTCTCCAGTATTCTTTAATATCATCAAAAATGTACCCCATTCTTTTTGAGGTAAAGCATCGGCTAATTTGTCAACCCATTCCTCACAATCTTTGTTGATGTTTAACAATGACATTGACCGTACTAAGTGACAATATCTTTCGATCAATTTCTTTGTATCTTCTCCTGGAAAACTTGTAAATAAATCAAATTCTTTCTTTAACAATGATTTTTTACTCTTGATCATCTTCTCACTTCCCTCAAATTTAATTCGAAGTGCTTCCCAAATTGAACGTGAAGTTTTATCATGTTGAAGCAATATGAATATGTCTTCTTTAATAGCTTGCTGAAGTAAACTAATCATCATCTTTTCTGCTTTGTACATGTCTCGTTCTTTATCCGTAAATTCAAAAATTTTCTTTTCAACTCCCAAGTCTGTACGTGGTAGTACATACTTTTTCTCAACACATTCCCAAGACCTCAAATGATTAGCTTGAACCAAGTTTTCAAATCGATCTTTCCAACCATAATACTCCTCAATTCCCATTAGCTTCGGGGGTTTTTGCAAAGTTCCAGTTTCATTTTCCATGTTCATGTTCTGAGCAATGGCAACAGGTGTACTCAGGGCAGTAGCAAACGCGTTATAAAATTCCTCTTCCATGTTTCGGAGAAATTTTTCACAAAACAGTCACTTTCAAACGAAATACAATCTTCAAGAGAAATGAACTTTGGTGCGAAATAGCACTCTCAAACGAAATAACCTCTTCACACGGAATACCCTGTTCAAGCGAAATACCCTGAAATACAACTTTAAACGAAAACAGTTCACACGAAATACCCTTTCACACGAAATAACCAAACGAAATACCAGTTTGATGCGAAATAAGCTGATTTCGTGTGAAATACAACACTCTTTCAAACGAAATAACAATCTGGTGCGAAATAGGTCTATTTCATGCGAAATAGGTCTATTTCATGCGAAATATCAAATGCTATTCCGTGCGAAATACTGCTGATGTCATCATCTCGACCTGTTTTTGTCAAAATTGATCTGGTTTTAGTCCGCTTTTAGGTCCAATTCTTTCAAGGCTTTGTTAAAACACTGTTTCGCATATAATGTGAGAAAATCAAGCTATTTTAACCGTAAAAACTTGTTAATTTTGAAAAAGAAGGTGTAGAAATTAGATTTTGCAACTGAATTGGTAAGAACTCTTCCTCCTGAGCTCTGATACCACTTGTAGGATCGTTTGCACGACCAAACAAGTCGTTCAGAAGATTTTTTCCTCAATACGAGAGGCGGAAACAAATGTATCAAGTTAATTCAGCTTGTAATTCACTTTAAGCTGTCTTTTGATTGATATAACAACGTTTTACAGTGAGTAGACACTTCGGCAGCACTTCGGTACTGAAACCGGAAAGTTAGAACTACTTCAAACGAAATCACAAGGCACCTATTTATAGGCTGGCTTATTTCGCATGAACAGGTTCACACGAAATTACCTTCTAACCTATTTTTGACAGTTTCCTCGTATAACGTGCCCTGGTCTATCTATACACATACAAGACTCGATACAAGATGAAGTCGACAGGCGTATGCACTAACACAGGTTGAAGCGTTGAAAGCAGAGAACATCAGGGCTGAGTCCTTACGAGGATCAAGGAAACGGTTAGAACATAAGGAAGACGGCGCTTACTACGTAACAGGGCGCATCTGGGTTCCACTTTATGGAAACTTACACGAGCTTGTGATGGATGAAGCACATAAGTTTCGTTATTCGGTACATCCTGGTTCGGATAAGATGTACCACGACTTAAAGACTACATACTGGTGCCCTAGCATGAAAGCCAACATAGCAACCTACGTCAGTAAATGCTTGACTTGTGCTAGGGTCAAGGTCGAATACCAGAAACCATCAGGCCTACTTCAACAACCAGAGATACCTAAATGGAAATGGGAGCAAATTTCCATGGATTTCGTTACTGGCCTGCCTAGATCTCAACGCGGAAACGATACCATTTGGGTGATCGTGGATCGACTGACCAAGTCTGCACATTTTCTGGCTATCAAGGAAACGGATAAGTTTTCTACTCTAGCAGATGTCTACCTAAAGGAAGTAGTATCAAGGCACGGAGTGCCAACCTCCATCATTTCTGACCGTGACTCACGTTTTACATCTGAATTGTGGCAAGCTATGCACAAGTCCTTTGGTTCTCGATTAGACATGAGCACGGCATATCATCCACAGACGGATGGGCAATTTGAACGCACCATCCAAACCCTTGAAGACATGCTTAGGGCATGTGTAATCGACTTTGGTAATGGCTGGGAAAAACACCTCCCGTTAGTGGAGTTTTCGTATAACAACAGTTACCACACCAGTATCTAGGCCGCTCCGTTTGAGGCATTGTACGGACGTAAATGCCGATCACCTCTTTGTTGGGCAGAAGTTGGTGACAGCCAAATCACAGGCCCAGAACTTGTGGTAGACACGACTGAGAAGATTGCTCAGATACGACAACGAATGGCGGCGGCTCGTGACCGTCAGAAAAGCTATGCTGATAAGCGAAGGAAACCACTCGAGTTCCAGGTTGGGGATCGGGTGCTACTCAAAGTCTCACCTTGGAAAGGTGTAGTTCATTTTGGAAAACGAGGCAAACTCAATCCGCGTTATGTCGGACCGTTCGAAATCACTGAGAAAATTGGCAAAGTCGCTTACAAGTTGAATCTACCTGAAGAACTCAGCGGAGTTCACAACGTATTCCACGTGTCAAATCTGAAAAAGTGTCTGTCAGATGAGACCCTCATAGTTCCCTTAAAGGAGCTCACAATCGACAACCAGTTGCGATTCATCGAGGAACCAGTTGAAATCACAGACCAAGACGTTAAGATTCTCAAGCGTACCAGAATACCCCTTGTTCGTGTTCGTTGGAACTCCCGTCGGGGCCCAGAGTATACCTAGAAACAAGAAGACCAAATGAAACTCAAGTATCCCCAGTTGTTTAAGAAAAGTGCAACCACTACTGAGGCTGAAGCTACTGCGGAATTTCGGGACGAAATTCCAAACCTACGGGGGGATGATGTGACACCCCAGGAAAACCAGGAAACCATGCAACTTAACTAGCTTCCTCAGTAACCACGTGCTAAATTTCGGGATGAAATTTTCTTAACGGAGGGAGAATGTGACAACCCTCATAATTACATGTATCCGTACGATTAATTAATGTTAATTAAAGTGCTTGATGACTGTGCTGAATTACTTAACTGCTTTCTAATTACTGCGTCATACTTACATGTGCTTGTTAACATACTAGTCTTGTGCAGAAAATTGACTAAATAGTCCTGTATGCTTTCCTAAGTGTTGGGAATTAAAAGTGTTACAAAAAGATACATAAAAGATACTATACGGAACAACTTAGCACTTTAATGGAACGGTATCTAACCGAACAACCGGACATTACCCGGAACACTAAAATATTACCAGAAACATTGTTTCACTTTTTCTGAGCTAGTTATGGTTCCCGAGCACTATAACACATTACATAAAGCATGTAACACACTAAACACTAGATATTACATTTAATACCCTACTAATCATCTACTTACTATTTTAAACTTTCACTTAACCCCCCCCCCCCCCCCATCTCTATGACCGTCCCCATAGGGGCCCCACTCACCAAATATTTCTTCAAATCTTCTAAAATCTCTAGTAAATCCCTTCTTGGAAATTGCTAGATCTTGACTAGATATGGTAGTACTTGGGGGAACATATGGACTATTGTATAATAACATTCTTACTACAAATAACCACCCTTATCTCACCATCTTCATTCACCACAAAATTCCTTCTCCTTCTTCCCCATAGCTACGGCCAAACATACCCTCCTCACACTCACCATTTTCGATTTTCCATAATCCAATCCAAGGTTGTCTCAAGGTGCTAGAAGGTGAATTAGGAGGCTCGGTGCTCACGGATCTTGAAGGACCACCTTCGTTTGCTATTATCCTCCACATTTTCACTTGTGACCTCCCCTAGCTTTAAGCTAGTTGCAAGCTTCTTAAATACTCTTGATACTTCATGTTTTTAGTGGTTAAAAGATATGTCTTGATGAAATCATATGAACACTAAAAGAACATGAGCATAAATCTTGAACATAAAGATGTGAGATGATGAAATCTTGTTAAAATAATGTTGTTAAATACATGCATGATCTTGATTGTTCGGTATGATGAATCTGTTAGAAAGTAGCATACAACTGCTAACGATGATACGGAAGTATTTATACAGTTGCTGAACATGATAAAGAAACCCATAAACTTGTTTTATAAAAGGGTATGTGAAAACAGAAAACTGTTAGGTGTTTACACCCAACTGAATTTAGCTGTAACCAAGTCATAACTTAACGAAAAATTGATTTTCTTGAGTCTATAACGTGTTATTTCGAAATACGGTTCTAATGGCACTGGAATCATAATTTTTGGACTTCGTTTGCTATTTTTAAAGGGTCATTTTTCAAAGCAGCAAAAGCTGCGTTTTTACTGCAGAAAATATGTGTTATGTTTTTTGTCATAACTTGAAATCTGTGTAGAATTAGCTCATGAAATTTGTACTGTAGATGACCACTGATGTCTTTGTAATGCTCCAACTGGAATTTCATCAATTGGACTTACGATAAATTTTAAATGAATTATTCCGTGGACTGCAGTCAGAAAGTGATGAATCTGATTGCAGTCCGGTAAATGATTTTTTATAAAATATTAGTAATGAATTGGATCCCGATATTTTTACACAGTAAAACTTGGATTGTTTAAAACATTCTGTAAAATTTTGGGAATTTTTGGAGTAAGTTAACTATTTTATTAAAATACCTGAAAACAGTCTAGTTTTGGATGTTCAAGCTGAAACAATATAACAAGTGATTTGCATGTCTAAATGTCGGTTATGTTATCCGATAATGATCTAACATGTTATATGTCAATGAAAGTGTTATGTGAAATATTGTATGCTTGCTCTTGAGTAGCTATAAGTGGAATGTTTATATGGGCGTGAAGTATTAAAGTGAGTGCATGTTGTGTAGTAGATACGTGTAGGAACTTTGTGCTCTATTTGAAACCACTAAATGACTAACTGGTAATCATATTAGGATGTGATTGACCGACCTTGACTGTTAGCTATTTTTTAGAGTCAAACCGAGCAACCAAAGGTGAGTTCACACTCTTTCTAAGGCATGGGATTCCCGGTGGTTGGGAATGGGTTAAAGAACTAAAACGGAACCTGCATATCCTCCTTGGGTAGGATATGTACCGCCATCCTCCATAGGTAGGATGCCAATTTTAATCCTGCGTATTCTCCTTGGGTAGAATACGTACGTTCGTCCTCCTTGGGTAGGACAACAACCTTAAACTACTAGCCAAAACTCTATCACCTAAGTCCCTCATTTTATATCGATTTAATCGCTGAGGCCGATGGCGAGCGGGTCATTAGTTAATAGCGCTATTAGGTTTGACAAACCTCACACCGTGCCGGTAGGATGGGCGTGTACTAATGGAACATGGAAAACAGTCAATGATGATAGACATTGACTTAGGGCACAACTTACTTTCGTCAGTAGTCGATATGGTAACGGTCTAGTGGTTCACATGGGGAAGCCCCCACTGGTTATGGTTTGGGAAAGAAGGAATTGGTTAATCATATTTTCAACTATGGGGTAACCCCCACGGCAAGTAAGCCAGCTAAAGACAAACCATGTTTTCGAAAAACAACTTAAAACAAACTACCAACTGTGAACTCGCTCAACTTTGTTGTTAACTCCTTGTTACATGCCTTGCAGGTCGTTAGGTATCTATGGAGCTTGCACGGGGAGGCGTGGTTGTTGTGGGACATGGGCTGTCGAGTCCCATGTTAAACATTTAAACTTATGAACTTATTACTTATGTTTTGGGTTTTACCTTTAATGCTTCCGCTGTTTAATTTGAACTTGGTTAACTAGCTTTCGATCACCAATTATATTGTGTGGTTGGATTTTAACTATCTTAAATACATTGTTCAATATGATTGGTGGCTTGATCATGGTCATGTCACGCCTCCAAGCGGTGATACTCCGCATGGTGGATTTTGGGGGTGTGACAGATTGGTATCAGAGCCATTGGTTATAGTGAACTTGGTTTTAAAAAGGGAAAAGCTTTTTCATAAAACCAGACTATAACCTGTACAGTGCTCAACGATCCACAACGATGCTTCGCTCCAAGTGCAAGACTCGACACAATAAGTGGTATGATTTATGTTTATATTGTCTGTTAGATAGTTCACATAGTGCATTAGTTAACGTGATAACTGCTATTTGAGCCTTGTGTGCTTACTCTCTTCTGTCGTCCCACGCTTACGCACTTTCGCGACACTTTACTCACTTATGTTGCTTCGTTGTGAAGATCACGAGTGGACGTTTGAACTTGACTCAAGCCCAGCTGACGGCTCTAATCAACGAACAAGTGGCTGAGGCACTCGCAGCTGTCCCTGCAGGAGGTCAACATGCTCCGCCTCCCGTATGTACGTTCAAAACATTCATGGATTGCCGACCTAGTACTTTCAGCGGCACAGAAGGAGCTGTAGGTCTTCTCCACTGGTTCGAGAAGATTGAGTCTGTTTTTGAGATGTGTGAATGCCCTGAAGATCGTAGGGTGAAATTTGCTACTGGAACACTCGAAGGTGCTGCGTTAACCTGGTGGAAAGCACAGGTTCAACTGCTAGGGCTGGCGGTTGCTAATGCCACCCCATGGAACGACTTCAAAGATTTGATCAAAGAAGAGTACTGTAGTCGTGACGACATCCACAAGCTAGAGGTGGAATTTTTCAATTTGAAGATGACGGGATCTGAAATCGAGGCATACACAAAGAGATCAAACGAATTAGCTATCTTGTGTCCCACTATGGTGGATCCTCCTATCAAGCGTATCGAGCTGTACCTTAAGGGTTTGGTGCCAGAAATTCAGAGCCACGTGACCTCAGCTAATCTTGGCACCATTCAGCAAATCATCCGGTTGGCTCATCGTCTCACTGATCAGGCAGTTGAGCAGAACAAGTTGCCCAAGCGTATTAGCGCTACTACTACTTCTGATGCTCCCAGTGATAACAAGCGCAAGTGGGATGGAAATTCGGGCAAGGGTTCTACTTCAGTTCAGTCTCAGTCCCAGTAGCGAAAGACAGATGAGTACAGGAGCCCCAGTCAGCAGTCTTCTGGGAATCAAGGTCAGGGTGGATACAGGGGAAATCACCCTAAGTGCAATCGCTATAATTTGCACCATAGCGGGCCGTGCAACAAGGGTCGTTGTCAGAGATGTAACAAGCTGGGTTATGAAGCCAAGGATTGCAGGAGCTCACGTCCTGCGAATCAGAATCGTCGACAGCAGCCACAAGCTCCCCAGAATCAGCAGCAGCAACAGCAGGGTAACAGGGGATGCTATCAGTGTGGTGCTGAAGGTCACTTCAAGAAAAAGTGCCCCCAGTTGAACCAGAAACAGAACAACAACAACAATCAGGGGAACATAAACAATAATGGGGGAAACAATGATGGCAATGGAGCCAGGGGACGTGTTTTCATGCTGGGTCAGGGTGATACAAGGAACGATCCCAACGTGGTGATGGGTAAGTTTCTTCTGGATGACTTCTTTGTTACTGTTTTATTCGATTCGGGTGCCGATACTAGTTATGTATCCTTAAAAGTTAGTCAAATGCTTAAGCACACCCCAACACTTTTGAACACCAAACACGTGGTAGAGCTAGCAAACGGTAAAAGTTTAGAGGCCACACACATAGTTAAGGGTTGTAATCTTGTTCTTGCTGATCAGACCTTTTCTATCGACCTCATTCCTATCGTTCTGGGTAGTTTCGACGTTGTTATTGGGATGGATTGGTTATCTCATCAGCAAGCGGAAATTCTTTGCAACGAGAAGATTGTCTGCTTCCCTCATTCGGGTGAAGAACCCCTCGTGATTCGTGGCGACAAGAGTGGTGCAGTCGTAGGCATTATCTCTTTTCTGAAGGCCGAGAAGTGTTTGCGAAAGGGCCACACTGCCATTCTAGCTCTCGTTACTGACGCATCAATGGAAGAGAAGAGAATTGAAGACATTCCTATTGTACGCGATTTTCCTGAGGTATTCCCCGAGAAATTACCTGGTCTTCCGCCTCATCGACAAGTCGATTTCAAATCGAGCTAGCTCCTGGAGCAGCACCAATAGCTCATGCACCTTATCATCTAGCTCCATCAGAACTTGAAGAACTGTCCTCGCAACTACAAGAGCTCTTGGACAAGGGTTTTATTCGCCCTAGCTCTTCGCCTTGGGGAGCTCCAGTGTTATTTGAGAAGAAGAAAGACGGTACCTTCAGAATGTGTATTGACTACCGCGAACTCAACAAGGTGACAGTGAAGAATCGTTATCCTCTTCCACGTATTGATGACCTTTTCGACCAGCTGCAAGGGTCGAGCTTCTACTCTAAGATTGACTTAAGATCGGGCTATCATTAGCTGAGAGTCCGAGATGAGGACATCTCCAAGACAGCATTCAGAACTCGGTATGGGCATTACGAGTTTCTGGTTATGCCTTTTGGATTAACAAACACACCTGCAGTTTTCATGGATCTCATGAACCGAGTGTGCAAACCTTACCTGGATAAGTTTGTCATAGTTTTCATCGACGACATCCTAATCTATTCGAAGAGTCAGGAAGAACACGAGCAACACCTGAGGCTTATTTTGGAACTCCTTCAAACAGGGCAGTTGTATGCCAAATTTTCGAAATGTGACTTCTGGCTTCGCGATATCCATTTTCTAGGCCACGTGGTAAACAAGGATGGGATTCATGTGGATCCATCCAAGGTTGACTCGATCAAGAACTGGCATGCACCCCGTACACCAACAGAAATCCGCCAATTCTTGGGTTTGGCAGGTTATTACAGAAGATTTATCAAGGATTTCTCAAAGATTGTGCAACCTCTCACTTCACTGACTCAGAAGGGTGTCACATATCGTTGGGGTGATGTACAGGAGTCCGCATTTCAGCACCTAAAGGATAGACTTTGTAGCGCGCCTATCCTCTCATTGCCTGAAGGCACAGATGATTTTGTGGTTTATTGCGACGCTTCCATCCAAGGACTTGGTTGCGTGTTGATGCAACGTGACAATGTCATTGCCTACGCATCGCGTCAACTTAAAGTTCACGAAAGGAACTACACTACGCACGACTTGGAATTGGGAGCAGTTGTTTTCGCACTTAAGATATGGAGACATTACCTGTACGGTACCAAGTGCACCATTTACACCGATAACAGGAGTCTTGGGCATATCTTCAAGCAAAAGGAATTAAACATGCGACAACGCCGATGGGTCGAGCTCTTGAACGATTATGAATGCGCTATCAAATACCATCCGGGCAAGGCCAATGTTGTGGTCGACGCCCTCAGTCGAAAGGATACTACACCTAAGCGTGTACGTGTGTTACAGCTTACCATTCACTCTAGCCTTCCCGCTCAAATACGAAATGCTCAGGTTGTAGGATCGTTTGCACGACCAAACGAGTCGTTCAGAAGAGTTTTTCCTCAATACGAGAGGCGGAAATAAACGTATCAAGTTAATTCAGCTTGCAATTCACTTTAAACTGTCTTTTGATTGATATAACAACGTTTTACAGTGAGTAGACACTTCGGCAGCACTTCGGTACTGAAACCGGAAAGTTAGAACTACTTCATACGAAATCACAAGGCACCTATTTATAGGCTGGCTTATTTCGCATGAACAGCTTCACACGAAATCACTTTCACACTAAATTACTATTTCGTGCGAAATTACCAAGTAATTTCGTGTGAAATAACACTCTGTTATTTCGTGCGAAATTACCTTCTAACCTATTTTTGACAGTTTCCTCGTATAACGTGCCCTGATCTATCTATACACATACAAGACTCGATACAAGACGAAATCGACAGACGTATGCACTAACAGACTCCCCCTCGGATGTCGACGAGTCTTCAATACATATCTTCAACATCTTCAGTCTTTATCAGTCTTCTCGTTCTCTCTTGAAGTATCTAACAATGTAAAACATCCTCATTCTTCTCCTCTTCTCTTCTTTCTTTTCCAGGATCTCATCTGACTCTATCTTCTCTTGATCAGATCTCTTGATTCCTTAAGATCTTTAGCATCATCAGCTTGCGTGAACTTCAGGATTTGAATTTGACTCTACAATCTTCAAACTCCCTCTTGATGTCTTCAAACTCCCCCTTTCGATAAACTAGGATCATAGTATGAAATAATTCTTGTTTCAAGATCATGACCTGGCTCTCAATCAGCTCAGGTATCTGAATCTATCTAACCTGCACATTCTCTACCTCAAAGTAAATTTCTCAAATTTAAAATTTGACAAACTTTTATATCACTTGCAGATATTAATCAATCATCAATAAATGATATAACAATTTTAATCTCTGATGAACCACTTGTAAAAATACCATTTTTTTAAACAATTTTTCATCTCAAACAAATTCTCCCAAACCTTTTGTCTTCATGTTTAGCACTCAGAATTTTGAAAATCAACTCTCCAACATCAGTTATCAAAAATCTTTTTATATTTTTCAAAAATTATGCTAAAACACACTAAAAATATTTTTGGATTTTTTTTAAACTTGAAAGAAAATACAATAAAGAAATATTTACAAACAATATTTTTGAGAGTTTGTGTAAGAGGATCATATCAGTTTTTGAGACAAATCACCAACACCGTTAAGCTTTAAACATTTTAAGTTTTAAATGATTCACTTAGATTGTCAGTATACTGATCCACTTAAATTTTTCACACAAAGTTCAACTGTTTCTAGATATGAGATTAATGTTTTAGAGACTTAAACTTATTCGCGTGTTCCACCTCAGAATATACTCCCGTATCCAGATCCCAATATTCAGTCTTACAGGTGAGTATACCTAGATGATATCTATAAAGGGTTAAATGCGAGGGCCATGAGAGCTCAGGCTATTGCTTCCGCAAAATCAGAGAGATGATGGCTTCGACTTTAGGTGTGTTCCCTTTAGAGAATCTTTTCTTCAACAGCACATGATTAACATTTTGCAATGTTTCATCATTTTTTATGCTGGGGGTGTTGCTATATTTCAAGCATGCGAAAAGTATTATACGGGGACTAGGCCATTGCTTCCTCAAAATCAGAAGTCCCGGGATAATACCCCAGATATCACTGAGTATAAAGACCTAGTATCTCAGAAAGAGGGACCTTTCAAACAAGATTTTGAGGGTTACCCATATATCCGAGAGATGTTCCCCACGATACAAGTAAGTTTGAAATTTAGGTTTATATCTTGACACAATCTACTAAATGTGTAAAAACCTACTGGCACATAATCAGTGAGACCGTTTATCACATTTTAACTTTCCAATTCTTTAGCATGCTATGATAGTCCACTGATGTACTATCATTTCCTCTTTTCTCAACAAAACTCTTTTTCATTTTATCATGTTTTTGTTGTTTTACAATATTTTCCAATCAAAAATGAGTTTTGTGCTTTTTCAAATTTTCTAATGTTTTTGGATTTTCTGAAAATTTCTTACTCCCCCTAAAATTCAAAACCAATTAAAAAAAATTTGAAAACAAACTGTACAAGTAAAATGACAACTGTTGTGAATTGCTTCAAATCGCCATCCTCTTGGCATAAACAATCAGAACTCCCCCTGACAACAAACTATTTTCCCATTATGATTTCAAAACACTTAAGTTTGTTTTAATCAAAATGGTTTTTTCGGAAAATTAGTTTTGCTGATTTCATAAAACCAATTGTAGGTTAGGAGATCAATTCATCACCTTGTTCATTCAACCACTTGAAAAATATAACATTTTTTAAATTCAATTAACAAATATCACTTGTAGAAAATCAAGTACAACTTAATGTCCCTGATTTACCACTTGTAAGTCGAAATATCACTGACGTGAATTTCTCAAGAAAGATGCCGATACCTGCTCCACTCTTACCAACCTGGAAGCTCCGGCAAGTCATACTTTTCACATATGAAAAACAGACATCCAAGCCTGACCAAACTTGGATGTTACCTCCTCATCTTCACTTGGGGTGTAAGTTGCCTTCTTTGTTTCATAAAACTCTTTTACCCCTTTTACCTTTCTCTCGACCATCTTTCCAAAAATCTTTTTCACATTTCCATTAAAAACCTTTTCGCTATCAAAATCTTTCTTTTCAGAATAGAATTGATTTGATATCTCAACTTTTCCAACTTTTTGTTTAAAATTTTCAGCCCGCAATGGTGGAAAATTGACATCATCCATTGGCGGTACTGATGTTTCTATTTTTAGCTCAACTTGTGGCTCCTCTGACTTTGTGGAATCAGATTCATCGCCAGATTTCACATCTGAATTCTTAAGAACCCACTTCTGGTTGTCAAGATTCACTCTTCTCTTGTAAAATCTTTTCGAACATTCACCAACTTCATATGTTGAATTCCTAAACACTTTGAATTTTTCAGTTGGTGGTTTAGTTTTGTCAACAACCTTTTCTTTGAGTTTAGAAACAACTTCCTGTTTTGTGTTGATAGCCATTGGACAGTTCCAGGCAATGTGACCAACTTCTTGACATCTGTAACACGTTCTTGTCTCCTTTCTCTGATGAACTCCATTCTTCTCATGTTTCTGTTTTTCTGCAAAGAATTCTTTGTTTGACTGCTTCCAGAATGAACTCTTTTCTTCTTCCTCCGAACTTAACCCAGTAACAAATACTATTTTTGTTTAAGAAATTTTCTCATTTTTATGATTTTTCGGTGGAATAAAACCAAGTCCTTTCTTTTTGAAATTACCGTTATGGTTTAGTTTCTTTCGATAACCTGAACCAGAACTGTAACCCCTTTTCTTGTTTAAACGTTGTTGAACTCTTGAGGTGTAAGGATTAGGTTTTTTAGAAAGATTTACATCTTTTATTTCAGAAATATTAATTTCTGTTAATTTGAAAACCTTTTTTATCATTTCTGGTTTAACACCTCTTATTGAAATTCCTCATCAGAATATAATTTGTCTGAATCAATCAAAGTATATGCCACTTCAATTGGTTCGTCATTCAAATTAGATTTTGATAACAGGAATTCTTTATTGTAAACCCTTTTGGCCGATGATTTTGGACTGTCAACTGATGAACTCGAACTCTTGGATTCGTACTTTGACTCTGACTCCTCATCTTTATCCAACACCTGATCGACCACTTTCTTTATTAACTCAGACTCATGATCAGTGTCAGACGATGTAAATGTAACATCAATGTTTTCTGGTAAATCATCAGTTGTTTCGGACTTTAACTTTATATTGACAGCCTTTTTGACTTGCTCCTCATTTGGTTTTCTGGGAGAATAACCTTCCCAAATCGGAGGCGGACACTTGTTATAATTTGCACTTTGTTTCTTACCAGTATCCTTTTCTTCAGGCTTCTTGTCTTGAAATGCTTCAAAACCTGCAACAGTTGGATAAATTCGATCAATCAAATAATCAGAACTAGAATAACTTTGCAACAATCTTCTAATTCTTTCATTTTCTATCTTTTCTGTCTCCAACTCCTGCTTCAGCTTTGCACATTCTTCAATGTAATGATTAATAGCCTTCTGCTTTGTCATCATCACTGCATTCATCATTGTTAATGCATATTCTCTTTCAGAATTTGTCTTTTGTAGACCATTCACTATTCTATTCAATACATCATACGATTCTTTCACATAATTGAGATTGAACAATAAATTTTCTTTCATCTTATCTTGTTCACTCAATTTCTCATCTTTCTCTTCACACTGCTTACATGACTCCAAACACTTTAAGCACGGTTTTGTGACTTCAACAATCTTTTCCACTTCAATAATCTTTTCAACTTCAACTACTTTTTCAACAAATTCAACTTCTTTACTCTGTTCAGACTTCTCTTCCTGTGCAACAATCTCGCTTTTTACCTGTTTCTGATTCTTTGCTGCACGTTTCTCCTTTAGCTTTTCCAAACGATCTGCAAAATAAAATTGAAAACTTTCAGGAGATAAATGAGTTTTTGTAATATTAATATGCTTTTCTTCCTCATCATCACTGTCATCAGTTGATGATTGATCAAACACTTGTGTCTGTTCTGTACTATCATCTGAAGAACTAGATTCATCATCTTAATTCTTCTCATTTTCAGCAAACACTTTCATCCATTCTGTCATCAAATCTGGCTCTTGAACTATTTGTGCAATGAGAGCTACTACTTTTGAATCAGGCGGAATGTATTTGTCCCAACTGAAACCTTCTGCCACTTTTTCATCATTTTGATCAATTATGCCATAATAAGCTTTCTTATTTGTTTCTTCGATCATTTTAGCATGTGCAGTTTGTGGTTCTTTTTGTTGATAAGGTTGATGAGTAACTTGTTGATATATGGCTTTTCGATAATAATCATTACCACCAAACGGATTCTTTGCTCCACTTGCTTCTCGATTGGTATATTCCCTCTTGAAATGTCCTTTCTCCCTGCATCGAAAACAAGTAACTTTAGATTTATCAAAACCCAAAGTAGATACATTTGCATCCAGAAAATCATCTCTCCCTGTAATCATCTTGAATTTTTCAGCTCTTCTCAAAACACTCGCTAAACACCACTTAATATCCATCAGCTCCATTTCCTCAGCATCGATCTGATCGTAATCCTCTTTTATCAACATAGGATTTCCGGTCCTTCCTGCAACCAATCCTTCATATGATTCCAATTCTGTAGCAAGTAATGACATATGACTTTTAGCCACTTCTTCAGAGAAATTTTGACCATTCTGAAGATGCAACGCGATGTTGCAATGTAAAATTTGACCATTACTGCTATTTGAACTTTGAAACTGATGACTAGAAGTTGATTCCTTCGGATTAACACTTGGGTATGAGGAAAATCCACTGCTACTGTTTGGACTTTGATTAACTGATCCAGATGAATTTTCTGCACTGAAAGCAGTTTGAATTTTCGGACTTGCTTCGACATTCTGAACACTCCCTTTGAAATACATTTTAACATCTTGTTGTGCACTTGGATTGCTCATTCTAGCAATCTTTTGTTGGTCAAGATCTTGTCCTTCAATCTTTTCAATGAACTGAGAAATTGTCAAACCATCATATTCTCCAGTATTCTTTAATATCATAAAAAATGTACCCCATTCTTTTTGAGGTAAAGCATCGGCTAATTTGTCAACCCATTCCTCATGATCTTTTTTGATGTTTAACAATGACATTGACCGTACTAAGTGACAATATCTTTCAATCAATTTCTTTGTATCTTCTCCTGGCGAACTTGTAAATAAATCAAATTCTTTCTTTAACAATAATTTTTTACTCTTGATCATCTTCTCACTTCCCTCAAATTTAATTCGAAGTGCTTCCCAAATTGAACGTGAAGTTTTATCATGTTGAAGCAATATGAACATGTCTTCTTTAATAGCTTGCTGAAGTAAACTAATCATCATCTTTTCTGCTTTGTACATGTCTCGTTCTTTATCCGTAAATTCAAAAATTTTCTTTTCAACTCCCAAGTCTGTACGTGGTAGTACATACTTTTTCTCAACACATTCCCAAGACCTCAAATGATTAGCTTGAACCAAGTTTTCAAATCGATCTTTCCAACCATAATACTCCTCAATTCCCATTAGCTTCGGGGGTTTTGCAAAGTTCCAGTTTCATTTTCCATGTTCATGTTCTGAGCAATGGAAACAGGAGTACTCAGGGCAGTAGCAAACGCGTTATAAAATTCCTCTTCCATGTTTCGGAGAAATTTTTCACAAAACAGTCACTTTCAAACGAAATACAATCTTCAAGCGAAATGAACTTTGGTGCGAAATAGCACTCTCAAACGAAATAACCTCTTCACACGGAATACCCTATTCAAGCGAAATACCCTGAAATACAACTTTAAACGAAAACAGTTCACACGAAATACCCTTTTACACGAAATAACCAAACGAAATACCAGTTTGATGCGAAATAAGCTGATTTCGTGTGAAATACAACACTCTTTCAAACGAAATAACAATCTGGTGCGAAATAGGTCTATTTCATGCGAAATATCAAATGCTATTCCGTGCGAAATACTGCTGATGTCATCATCTCGAACTGTTTTTGTCAAAATTGATCAGGTTTTAGTCCGATTTTAGGTCCAATTCTTTCAAGGCTTTGTTAAAACACTGTTTCGCATATAATGAGAGAAAATCAAGCTATTTTAACCGTAAAAACTTGTTAATTTTGAAAAAGAAGGTGTAGAAATCAGATTTTGCAACTGAATTGGTAAGAACTCTTCCTCCTGAGCTCTGATACCACTTGTAGGATCGTTTGCACGACCAAACGAGTCGTTCAGAAGAGTTTTTCCTCAATACGAGAGGCGGAAACAAATGTATCAATTTAATTCAGCTTGCAATTCACTTTAAACTGTCTTTTGATTGATATAACAACGTTTTACAGTGAGTAGACACTTCGGCAGCACTTCGGTACTGAAACCGGAAAGTTAGAACTACTTCAAACGAAATCACAAGGCACCTATTTATAGGCTGGCTTATTTCGCATGAACAGGTTCACACGAAATCACATTCACACGAAATTACTATTTCGTGCGAAATTACCAAGTAATTTCGTGTGAAATCACTAGCTAATTTCATGCGAAATAACACTCTGTTATTTCGTGCGAAATTACCTTCTAACCTATTTTTGACAGTTTCCTCGTATAACGTGCCCTGATCTATCTATACACATACAAGACTCGATACAAGACGAAGTCGACAGGCGTATGCACTAATACAGGTTGAAGCGTTGAAAGCAGAGAACATCAGGGCTGAGTCCTTACGAGGACCAAGGAAACGGTTAGAACATAAGGAAGACGGCGCTTACTACGTAACAGGGCGCATCTGGGTTCCACTTTATGGAAACTTACGCGAGCTTGTGATGGATGAAGCACATAACTCTCGTTATTCGGTACATCCTGGTTCGGATAAGATGTACCACGACTTAAAGACTACATACTGGTGGCCTAGCATGAAAGCCAACATAGCAACCTACGTCAGTAAATGCTTGACTTGTGCTAGGGTCAAGGTCGAATACCAGAAACCATCAGGCCTACTTCAACAACCAGAGATACCTAAATGGAAATGGGAGCAAATTTCCATGGATTTCGTTACTGGCCTGCCTAGATCTCAACGCGGAAACGATACCATTTGGGTGATCGTGGATCGACTGACCAAGTCTGCACATTTTCTGGCTATCAAGGAAACGGATAAGTTTTCTACTCTAGGGGACGTCTACCTAAAGGAAGTAGTATCAAGGCACGGAGTGCCAGCCTCCATCATTTCTGACCGTGACTCACGTTTTACATCTGAATTGTGGCAAGCTATGCACAAGTCCTTTGGTTCTCGATTAGACATGAGCACGGCATATCATCCACAGACGGATGGGCAATCTGAACGCACCATCCAAACCCTTGAAGACAAGCTTAGGGCATGTATAATCGACTTTGGTAATGGCTGGGAAAAACACCTCCCGTTAGTGGAGTTTTCGTATAACAACAGTTACCACACCAGTATCCAGGCCGCTCCGTTTGAGGCATTGTACGGACGTAAATGCCGATCACCTCTTTGTTGGGCAGAAGTTGGTGACAGCCAAATCACAGGCCCAGAACTTGTGGTAGACACGACTGAGAAGATTGCTCATATACGACAACGAATGGCGGCGGCTCGTGACCGTCAGAAAAGCTATGCTGAAAAGCGAAGGAAACTACTCGAGTTCCAGGTTGGGGATCGGGTGCTACTCAAAGTCTCACCTTGGAAAGGTGTAGTTCGTTTTGGAAAACGAGGCAAACTCAATCCGCGTTATGTCGGACCGTTCGAAATCACTGAGAAAATTGGCAAAGTCGCTTACAAGTTGAATCTACCTGAAGAACTCAGCGGAGTTCACAACGTATTCCACGTGTCAAATCTGAAAAAGTGTCTGTCAGATGAGACCCGCATAGTTCCCTTAAAGGAGCTCACAATCGACGACCAGTTGCGATTCGTCGAGGAACCAGTTGAAATCACAGACCGAGATGTTAAGATTCTCAAGCGTACCAGAATACCCCTTGTTCGTGTTCGTTGGAACTCCCGTCGGGGCCCAGAGTATACCTGGGAATGAGAAGACCAAATGAAACTCAAGTATCCCCAGTTGTTTAAGAAAAGTGCAACCATTACTGAGGCTGAAGCTACTGCGGAATTTCGGGACGAAATTCCAAACCAACGGGGGGATGATGTGACACCCCAGGAAAACCAGGAAACCATGCAACTTAACTAGCTTCCTCAGTAACCACGTGCTAAATTTCGAGACGAAATTTTCTTAACGGGGGGAGAATGTGACAACCCTCATAATTACATGTATCCGTACGATTAATTATTGTTAATTAAAGTGCTTGATGACTGTGCTGAATTACTTAACTGCTTTCTGATTACTGCGTCATACTTACATGCACTGTTGTAGAAATCGGCCTAGGCGGCCGATTAATCGCCGCCTAGGCGCTAGGCGCTAGTCTACTGATTAATTATAGCCTAGTCGGTCCATTAATCGGTAATCGGTCCTAGGCGGCCCTAGTCGGTCAAAGTCGGTCCTAGTCGGTCAAAGTCGGTCCTAGTCGGTCAAAAATCGGTCCTAGGCGGTCTACATTAATCGGACAAAATCGGAAAAAATCGGTCCTAGGCGGTCCTAGGCGGTCCTAGTCGGTCAGAATTGGTCAAAATCGGTCAAAATCGAACCATACTATCTGAAACTTGAAGTATTTATGTGAATTTTGAAGTATTATTTTTATATTATTGGGTATATATATATAATTTTGAAAAAATACGTATAAAAATCCCATTCCGATTAATCCCGATTAATCCCGGTTAATCCCGATTAATCCCTAGGCTGTACCTCACCGCCCGACTAGCGCCTAGCGCCTTCTACAACATTGCTTACATGTGCTTGTTAACATACTAGTCTTGTGCAGAAAATTGACTAAATAGTCCTGTATGCTTTCCTAAGTGTTGGGAATTAAAAGTGTTACAAAAAGATACATAAAAGACACTATACGGAACAACTTAGCACTTTAACGGAACGGTATCTAACCGAAAAACCGGACATTACCCGGAACACTAAAATATTACCAGAAACATTGTTTCACTTTTTCTGAGCTAGTTATGGTTCCCGAGCACTATAACACATTACATAAAGCATGTAACACACTAAACACTAGATATTACATTTAACACCCTACTAATCATCTACTTACTATTTTAAACTTTCACTTAACCCCCCCCCCCCCATCTCTATGACCGTCCCCATAGGGGCCCCACTCACCAAATATTTCTTCAAATCTTCTAAAATCTCTAGTAAATCCCTTCTTGGAAATTGCTAGATCTTGACTAGATATGGTAGTACTTGGGGGAACATATGGACTATTGGATAATAACATTCTTACTACAAATAACCACCCTTATCTCACCATCTTCATTCACCACAAAATTCCTTCTCCTTCTTCCCCATAGCTACGGCCAAACATACCCTCCTCACACTCACCATTTTCGATTTTCCATCATCCAATCCAAGGTTGTCTCAAGGTGCTAGAAGGTGAATTAGGAGGCTCGGTGCTCACGGATCTTGAAGGACCACCTTCGTTTGCTATTATCCTCCACATTTTCACTTGTGACCTCCCCTAGCTTTAAGCTAGTTGCAAGCTTCTTAAATACTCTTGATACTTCATGTTTTTAGTGGTTAAAAGATATGTCTTGATGAAATCATATGAACACTAAAAGAACATGAGCATAAATCTTGAACATAAAGATGTGAGATGATGAAATCTTGTTAAAATAATGTTGTTAAATACATGCATGATCTTGATTGTTCGGTATGATGAATCTGTTAGAAAGTAGCATACAACTGCTAACGATGTTACGAAAGTATTTATACAGTTGCTGAACATGATAAAGAAACCCATAAACTTGTTTTATAAAAGGGGTATGTGAAAACAGAAAACTGTTAGGTGTTTACTGCCAACTTCAGTTGGCTGTAACCAAGTCATAACTTAACGAAAAATTGATTTTCTTGAGTCTATAACGTGTTATTTCGAAATACGGTTCTAATGGCACTGGAATTATAATTTTTGGACTTCGTTTGCTATTTTTAAAGGGTCGTTTGTCACAGAAGCAAAAGCTGCGTTTTTACTGCAGAAAATGTGTGTTATGTTTTTCGTCATAACTTGAAATCTGTGTAAAATTAGCTCATGAAATTTGTACTGTAGATGACCACTGATGTCGTTGTAATGCTCCAACTGGAATTTCATCAATCGGACTTACGATAAATTTTAAATGAATTATTCCGTGGACTGCAGTCAGAAAGTGATGAATATGATTGCAGTCTGGTAAATGATTTTTTATAAAATATTGGTAATGAATTGGATCCCGATATTTTTACACAGTAAAATTTGGATTGTTTAAAAAATTCTGTAAAATTTTGGGAATTTTTGGAGTAAGTTAACTATTTTATTAAAATACCTGAAAACAGTCCAGTTTTGGATGTTCAAGCTGAAACAATATAACAAGTGATTTGCATGTCTAAATGTCGGTTATGTTATCCAATAATGATCTAACATGTTATATGTCAATGAATGTGTTATGTGCAATATCGTATGCTTGCTCTTGAGTAGCTATAAGTGGAATGTTTATATGGGCGTGAACTATTAAAGTGAGTGCATGTTGTGTAGTAGATACGTGTAGGAACTTTGTGCTCTATTTGAAACCACTAAATGACTAACTGGTAATCATATTAGGACGTGATTGACCGACCTTGACTGTTAGCTATTTTTTAGTGTCAAACCGAGCAACCAAAGGTGAGTTCACACTCTTTCTAAGGCATGGGATTCCCGGTGGTTGGGAATGGGTTAAAGAACTAAAACGGAACCTGCATATCCTCCTTGGGTAGGATATGTACCGCCATCCTCCATAGGTAGGATGCCAATATTAATCCTGCGTATTCTCCTTGGGTAGAATACGTACGTTCGTCCTCCTTGGGTAGGACAACAACCTTAAACTACTAGCCAAAACTCTATCACCTAAGTCCCTCATTTTATATCGACTTAATCGCCGAGGCCGATGGCGAGCGGGTCATTAGTTAATAGCGCTATTAGGTTTGACAAACCTCACACCGTGCCGGTAGGATGGGCGTGTACTAATGGATCATGGCAAACAGTCAATGATGATAGACATTGACTTAGGGCACAACTTACTTTCGTCAGTAGTCGATATGGTAACGGTCTAGTGGTTCACATGGGGAAGCCCCCACTGGTTATGGTTTGGGAAAGAAGGAATTGGTTAATCATATTTTCAACTATGGGGTAACCCCCACGGCAAGTAAGCCAGCTAAAGACAAACCATGTTTTCGAAAAACAACTTAAAACAAACAACCAACTGTGAACTCGCTCAACTTTGTTGTTGACTCCTTGTTACATGCCTTGCAGATCGTTAGGTATCTATGGAGCTTGCACGGGGAGGCGTGGTTGTTGTGGGACATGGGCTGTCGAGTCCCATGTTAAACATTTAAACTTATGAACTTATTACTTATGTTTTGGGTTTTACCTTTAATGCTTCTGCTGTTTAATTTGAACTTGGTTAACTAGCTTTCAATCACCAATTATATTGTGTGGTTGGATTTTAACTATCTTAAATACATTGTTCAATATGATTGGTGGCTTGATCCTGGTCATGTCACGCCTCCAAGCGGTGATACTCCGCATGGTGGATTTTGGGGGTGTGACAACTTGCAAATAAACGAAGCCTTACACTTTGTGGAGAAACCGGTCGAAATCATGGATCGAGGAACCAAGAGACTAAGGCGCAGCAAAATCACCATAGTCAAAGTACGTTGGGAAGGAAAGCGTGGCGCCGAATTCACTTGGGAACTCGAGAGTGAAATGAAGATCAAATATCCGCAGCTCTTCGAGCAGTCTTCCTCTTAGATTTCGGGGACGAAATCTCCTAAAGAAGGGGAGACTGTAACGCCCTGCGTCCCTAAACTTTTAGCTATTGTCAATTTTAGTCCCTGTACTATGTGACTCTTGGCATTTTGATGATTATGAATCTTTATGCTATGAAACTTGATTCTTAATACTAGATTCTTGATACTTGAATCTTGATGCTTAACTCTAGTCGCTTGATTCTTAATACTATGATACTTGATTCTTGAAACTTAACACTATGAGACTAGATTCTTGATACTCGATTCTTGAGGCTTGATTCTTGATACTTGGAAGCTAGATTCTTGATTCTTGATACAATGATACTTGATACTTTGGTGCTTGACTCTTGAAACTCATGAAACTTGAGACTTGGTTGAACGAGAGACTGGAGACTTGTCACTGGCGGAAACTATGAATCTTGGAAACTCTTGTGTTAATAACA